>CABHPQ010166573.1:0-14888 GCA_902168405.1 Peromyscus aztecus
GGGCGTGGTGGTGCACGCCTTTAATCCCAGTACTCAGCAAGCAGAACTAGGTAGATCTCTGTGTGTTCAAGGATACAGTCAGCATTGGAGACACACGCCCTTTGATCTCAATACCAACCATAGAAGACTTGGAGGTCTGCACAGACAGGCCCTGACGAGGCAGTCACGTAGTTACAGGCAGTGATGAGACAGCCACGTAGTTGGGTTTACAACCAATGAGAAGGAAGAACCAGAACTCTTTATAAGATTAAACGCACAGGAAGTAGCTCCCTTTTCAGAGAGGTTTCTTGGCGGAAGAAGCTAGCCAGCAGCACGCGGGTAAGCTCCTAACTCTGACCTCTTGGGTTTTTATCTTTACCTTGGCTCTGTGTTTCTTATTTAATAAGACGGTTAGTTACATCTACACTTATTAGTTAGGTTCTCATAATTTTCTTAGCTTGTTTTCTTATAGAACCCAGGACCACTAGCCCAATGGTGCTCCCACTTAAAATGAGCTGCGTCCTCTCCATCAATCACTAAGAAATATTCTACATCCCAATCCTATAGAGTCATTTTCTCAGTTGAGGCTTCCCTGTCTCTGATGACTCTGGCTTGTGTTAAGTTGAATTAAAACTAGCCAGCACATTGTCTTTTAAAAGTTTATTTGAAGGCCGGGCAGTGGTGGCGCACGCCTTTAATCCCAGCACTCAGGAGGCAGAGCCAGGCAGATCTCTGTGAGTTTGAGGCCAGCCTGGTCTACAGAGTGAGTTCCAGGAAAAAGTGCAAAGCTACACAGAGAAATCCTGTTTTGAAAAACCAAAAACCAAAACCAAAACCAAAAACAAAACAAAAACAAAAAACAAAACAAACAAAAAATCAAATAAATAAATAAATAAAATTTAAAAAACAAGAATGCTTTAAAAAAAAGTTCATTTGAAAATCACAGATCACTCATGAAATCATGGAAAATTGAAAAATAATGGCCCAAACAGGGTGCTACACATCCTTTTCAAATCCACAACCTGAGACTGACCTGATGATCACTCTTTGATGGCACTTTGGAAATATTGAAGCAGTGTCTGTGACTCAGAAGTCCTGACCCAGGCCAGACCTACCCTGAGGGCAGTGCTCAGTAATAGCTGTCTAAAAGTCACTGTGACTTTAGCATACCTAGATCTTGCTAGAAGTATATTCATTAAAGAATGTGATTATTCTCTGTTTACCACTTTTGTGGTGGTCAGTTTTATGTCAACTTGACATAAGCTAGCATCATCTCGGAAGAGGGACTGTCTATTGAGAAATATGCTCCAAGAAGATTGGCATATAGGCAAGACCATCAGGAAATTTCTAGATTAATGACTGATATTGGGGGGGGGCTTACTATTGAAGATAATCATCTCTGGCATGGTTATTATCAAAAAGCAAACTGAGCAAGCCATTTGAAACAAGGCATTAAGCAGCCTTCTTCCATAGTCTCTGCATCAGTTCCTTCCTCCAGATTCCTGATTTGACTTCCTGCCCTGTCTTCCCAGTGAAAGACTGACGCAGAACTATAAGCTGAAATAAATCGTTTCCTTTCCACATTGCTTTTACTCATGGGATTTTATCTCAGCAATTCAAAGACTATCTAAGACAGCTTTCAATCTGGAGACGTTTTTTAAATAGAACTTTTGTGAGTTTAGAAGTGGGTTGTTTGTATTCTTAATTTTTTTGGTCATATTGCACCCAGCAATGGGTCAGAGTCTTTACTGCACCCATGTATGACCTCTTCTCTCTATTACATTCAGAACAGATACTTCCTAACCTACAATTATCAGGTTAGATCTATGTCATTCCACCTTGCCCATCCCAAGCTCATAAAATAAGTTACCAGCACTTTAAAATGCTAAATTTGGAAACTAAAAGTACCAAATGTCCCAAAGCAGAGTTAGAGGCAGGACACTCACTAGCACACCCTCCTCAACAGGTGTCCTATGGAGCCTCCTTTGACACTAGGACCAGCTGGATACTGAGAAGTAAGCCAGCTCCTTCCCTGACACCTAGTGCCCCTCCCCCTCCTCATACCTAGACTTGGATCCTGCACTGAACAATTCTTCTTACAGTCCTGCTTCCAGGCTCACCAGGGTTCAAGAGGAAAAGCACAGGCTGGCATCAGACTTCTGTCTCTTTGAAAGCTAGTCAGGCTGTGGCGCATCTTCAAGTCCAGCATCTCCCTTGCCCATCATTCAGAGTTTTTCATAATCTAAAGCTTAAAAATCACTTATAATTTATTTTGAACCACATTTAAGAAGATAGGCGCACTGGCCAAATTTTCTTCGAGTCATACTTTTTTTCCATAACAACTCATTTCTTTGCTGGGAATGGCAACACTCTGCTGGCCTTTTGTAGGTGGTAAAAGAATATGGCAGCTGAGAGAACCTAAATGAATGCTTTAGGACAACTTATAGGCCATTTAAATGTAAATTTGCTGTCTAGACTGCTAGTCTGGATGTGGAATGTCCCATGGATGATTGCCTCACGTTTCTCTGGCAATACACTGTATTTCCTTGTCAACTTGTTTCAGATTTCGAAAATGCTTATATTGTCAGAATTTTCCCTATTTACAGAAAATTCTTTAAGACTTTTAGATTTCCTTGTCCGTTAGCATAATGAACATCTCTGGTGGAATGTCTAGCAATTATTTCTACCTTATTATGTCCAAGAGTGACTTGGGTAGATTCTTCACATGTGAATCCAAGCAACCATTGCCATCCCAGGAGACAGAGTGATGAGAGTCTAAGGCTTAACTAAATGTCACAGTATATTAAAAATAAGTTGAGTTTCATTTTATGTGACAAGGAACATTGTATGTTTTTTAAAAATGAGTAATGAAACATTACATGTTATCCAAAATTACATTGAAATTTGAAAGACACATGTTCCTAGGTCTTAATCTTCCTGACTTACCTCAGCAGATTCTCTGTGCTCATATCCTGCTGTCTTGTCCATATTTTCCAAACAGCCATGGCACACAGGCCACTTGACCTCTGCCATACCCACTAATTCTGCATCAGCATCTTTCCTTTGTTCCTGTCCTCAACTAGTATCTTTTCCATCCTATATGGTAAGTAAGACGTTCCTTTTCCTACTGTGATCATAAGGAATTTCCTTCCTCCTCCTGACTTCAGTGATGGCCCACACTGGTGGAGGGCTCGTGAATGACCACAAGTGACATATCAAAATGGATCTGTACATATGACATTATACAAGTTGACCAATCCTGAGTTCTTGCCGTGCCTCACACCCTTCACCATGCTCAACTCACACCACTTACCCTCCTTTGTTGTGCTGCCTGAAGGAGGAGACCTGGGTTCACCCCAACCCCAGGACACTGCTGACCTTGGAACTGTTAGAACTAAAGATTTCCCAATGTCTGTCCAAAATCAATGTACCTCTAACTTAGGTATATATAAGTGGTACAGCATATGCCTAGTTGAGCAAGAATCTTTTATGCATAAAGCACAAATTATTTTCCTGGATTTTACTCTATCTGCTTCTATTCAGGATGTTTTGAAACTATTCTGTTCCTGTAATAACTACAGCAGTCTTCTGTGTTCCTAACTTATTCTAGGGATTTAGGGAAGCCCAGAGTGAGCTGCAAAACAAAGGCTTTTTTGTGTGGAGGAGCTGATGGTCGTCTGATGTAGACAGTATCTCTCTCATTTCTATGTTGGCCTAAAACCCTGAAAGCAAGGTGCTTCCTGGACAGAGGATAAATTTTCAACCTTTAATTCTTATGATTTTTCATTAAATGCTAAATAATGCACACTCCTTATCTGATTAGTAAAAAAAATGACTAGATTATTCTGTTTTCTATACAGTGCTTTAAGAAAGAGAAAATGACAAATCATTATGTGAAATTTATTGGATACATTTGATGTCATTTGTGAGGAATGATTACATATAAATTCTTATAGGATAGGGTTCTGTTCAAACTTGTAGTTGCTGCTGGGTTTATAACGCTAACTTAGGCAATCATATTTTCATATCATTATTTCCTGTTTATTTGCACTGAGTTCAATTGAAGGCACTGATTTCTATCAAGGATTATGATGCCATTTTCCCTTTTACTTGTACTTCAGTAAATTCCCATAACTCATGAAAGTGAGCAGCACTGGGATCCAAAAGTTAGTAATTAGTTGGTTTTGTTTAGGAGATCCCACAGAAGACTAGCAACATCCAAAGAGACAAAGAAACCTCTTTATAGGACTCTTTCACATGAGACTTTAATATTCACTGAATCTTCCCTCCCAGACATCCATCAGAGATCAGGATAATGTATAAACCAAATACATTGTCTCATTAGATACACTTTCAAGGAACTCATCAGTATCTTTGGTAATAATCACCTGAAAAATTTCAGAAACGTTCCTGGCTCCCAAAAGGAGCTCTGTCATCATGATGGTACATGAGATAAAAATTGCATTTCTGAAGGGAGTTGAGGTCATAGATCTATGAACCTTTATTTTTGGGTTGGACTGCCTCTCTCACACATATTGTTCACTGTCATGTCAGGAGCTGCACACTGAGCTGAAAGTTCTGCAGAGGGAAAAGTCAGGGGAGCATATTGTTTTTCATTCTCAAAGACAAAGAAAACAATGAAGTGAGGTATGGTAAGTGCACACCTCTTAAAATTGATTCTTGGTAAAAACAGAACAGTAGAGATTCATTCAAGAGACAGGGATACTTTCTGGGATATAGGCCAAGTTAGTAATGAGAAGATATTATCCCTGAACTTATTCTAATACATTTTTATTTATTTATCAAGAATTTTTTAATTCATTTTACACACCAACCCCAGATCCCCCCTGTCATCTCTCCTCCCATTCCCACCCAGCCTTTCACCCTAGGCTACCCCCATTCCCTCCTCCAAAAAGGTAAGACCTCCCATGGGGAGTCAGCAAAGCCTACTACATTCAGTTGAGGCAGGTCTAAGCCCCTCTTGCATCAAGGTTGTACAAAGTGTCCTACCATAGGTAATGAGTTCCCAAAAGCCAGCTCGTGTACCAGGGATGGATCCTATTCCCACTGCAGGGTCCCCTTAAACATACCAAGCTACACAACTGTCTTGCTTATGCAGAGGGTCTAGTCCAGTTCCATCAGAATAACACCTGACTTCTCAATGGAGACTCTGAAAGCCAGAAGGTCCAGGCCAGTTGTTATGCAGACACTAAGAGACCACAGATTCCAGCCTAGACTACTATACCCAGCATTTAAAGCCTCATACACATCAGGGAAGAGCTTGTGCTGCTCATATGTCCCTTTGTCTGTGTGCAGGACTTCTCCTGTGTTCAGGTGAGCATGAACTTATGTGAGAGTGTGGAGTCAAAGTACAACTTCAGTTGTAGTTCCTCAGAATTTTTTTTTTTATCTTTTCTTTTTGAATCAGGGCCTCACTCACCTGAAATTCTCAGGGAATATTATGCTTTCTTGTCAGCCTAACCCAGATATGTAACTGACTCTGCCCCTTTCCTGCTGTTTGTTTTGTAACTGTGGGCACCCACTTCTAGATTTTTATGTGAATTTTGGAGACTGAACTCAGGTCCTCATTCTGCTAAATCGAGGACTGTAACAGCTTAACTATCTCCATTGGCCACTTCCAGTCTTATGGGGAAGATGCAATCCTGGATGTTTTCTTTCTTCTTTGCATCATCTCTTCTTTCTCTTCAGCGACTGGGGGTTTTGATCCTTACATAGGATTCTCAAGCACAGGGTGCATTTCACTGCTGCACATTGTCTTCAAGATGTTAGCATCTCTTGTGTTAAAACTGATAAGTCCTTGAATTTTTGTATTTGTTCATATCTTCACAGATCGCAAATGAAAGGCACTTCACTATGTTATACATAGGTCAAGAAACTGAACATTGGTTTGATGTCAATCCCAGGAATCCCTGAATTGAAGCAGGAGGATTATTGTACATTTCAGGACAGCCTCCATTACTGAAGAAGACCCTATCTGAAAACACATGCAACCAATGGAAAACGATTTCATTAACTAGCTTCCTTTTTTTTTTTAATGCCAAATGCCGTTTAATGAAGGAGGGAAGAGGTCTTAAATACAGGCTTACAGCACAATGGGAGAACCCCGGAGGGCAGAAGTTCGCTACCAATGTTTTACCTTCTTGCATCTAAGCTGTTAACGCCCATTATGCAGGATACACAGACAAGGAACTTACCTTACACATTCTGGAGGGTGGAACCTGGCAGGGAATTAGCATAGGGAGGATATCAAGGTCAAGGTTAGCAAGCAAGGCAACAGTTACTCAAAAAGGGAACCAGGACCCTACAGGTCCCCATTTACTAAAAAATGAGCTTCTGACTTAGGTTGCATAGGACGTCAGCAGGTCACCTTACCCATCATGGAGACACCTGCCCATACTAGCTTCCTTTTGATTTCAGTCATCACATCAAAATGAGATCTAGTGGGTTATGGCAGGAGTGGAAATTATTAGAGGTAAGTTCATGTCTCTGCTAAGCTTCGAAAGACTAGAGCACTGCTTCTGTGTCTTGCTCTTGCATAGTTTGAATCTTAGAGCAAGATCTCTTACATTTTTTAAGTGCATTTCAGTGCTGTCAATGCACTCTTGATTTCATTTATATTGTTGCATAGGACTTCATTGAATAAACATCAGTCACTGTACTGCCCAAGTATAGGTTTGTATTTATTTTCCTTCAAGTCAATCATTGGATGTAAGTTCTAAGAATTATCTATGAAGACTCATCTAATCTGTAAAAGCTAGGTTTTCTACATGAAAGTAAGTGTACATTTGTTACACATAATCTCAGCTTCTCACTTGGTAAATTTTGTGAAGTAACGTGAACACTATAGCCAGGATTCTTATTTCATCCACATGCTTACCAAGAGCTAGTGTTTCCTATGACTTGTGCTTCCATTTCTCCTGCAGAGTGATGCATCAGATAATAGATTAGATAGGAATACTGGACATTCTTCCCATATGTATTATTTGTAGAGTATTGCCTCCTTCTAACTAATTTCTGTTGGAATCGTTCCTATGTTTTCTGTCCAGTGTATTAGATAACAATTCTTTACACAGAATGTGTCTCTTCTCCTCTCTCTTCTCATCTTAACTTTGCACCACTATTCTTATGTGTGTATATGTAGGGGGTGGAATTTAAGAAGTTATCTCTTAATGTAACTTTATCTAATTCATCATTTTTACCTAATGGTGAGTGCTATGTAATAAACATAATACCAATGAATAGAAAAACATTCTTATTCCTGTTGTAATATTTTCAATTTTAATGTTAATATTGATATACGAAAGGCATTCACAATGAATTTCTTTCTTGGAAAAGATGACAAGAGAAAACTTTTTCTCCAATATGGGAGGACTTGTAAAATTGAACATACTTTCATTTTGAACTCACTGGTCATTGCTTCTACCAGGATAACTTTGCCCTATTCTTAGTGCTGAGTTTTGTGAGAAATACAATGGGAATTTGCTCCATAAATACGTGCATTTGAAGATTCCAGCAGTTCTTACTGATTGTTATCTTTGATGTTAAAATAACTGTGAGAGTTGATGTGGACAGGATTGTGTTGTGTTTACCACCTTGGGTCTCCAGTCTTCAGCTAATGTGATTCTTGTGCATTTGTGACACCAGGTAAACAAGACCATCTTAGCAATAAAAATATAAAATTTTTCTCTGAGAAGTGACAGTTGGCACATTTTGAAGTAAATTTTGTTCAGCAACAAAATGGACCTCAAGAATTTGGTAATAGGAATAATATTCTTGATTCAGAGTACAGTTGGAATTGTAGGAAATGTCTCTCTTCTTGCCTACTACCTAGTTATTTATTACAAGAAACACAAAGTAAAGCCCTTGGATTTAATTCTCATGCATCTGATCATGGTTAACTTTTTGATCATTCTCTCTAAAGGAATAGGCAACACAATGATTATTTTTGTGTTGAAACTTTTCTTTAATGATTGGAGCTACCAACTTTTTATGTATGTTCTAAGGGTTTTCAGGAGCATGTCCATTGCCACCATCTGTCTCTTGAGTGTCTTCCAGGCCATCATGATCAGCCCTAGGAACTCCTTTTGGAAGAATCTTAGAGTCAAATCTCCCAAAGACATTGGTGTCTACATTTCTCTCTGCTGGTTCTTGTACATCATGGTAAATGTTCTTTTCCCTTTGTATATGTCCATAAAATTAAGAAGGAAAAATATAACAAAAGGGACAGATTTTAAATACTATACTGTTGTAGGTCATGACAAATTCACAATCTCCACATATATAGCATTTTTTGTGTTTCCTGAACTTGTGTTTTCTGTCCTTATCACTTGGTCCAGCAGCTCAATGATTGTCTTTTTGTATAGGCACAAACAGCGAGTTCAACACATCCGTAGCACTGCAGCTTTCCACAGTAACTCCCCCGAGTCTAGAGCCACCCAGAACATCCTTGTTCTAGTGTTCACCTTTCTGGCTTTTTATACCCTCTCTACCATCGCACATGGTTGCAGTGCTCTATTGTCTCATCAAAATTGGTGGCCGATGACAATCACAAGCATTATAACTTTGTGTTTTCCCTCTTTGAGTCCTTTTTTACTTATGAGTCAATCCTCCCCTCTCTCCAGACTCTGCTTCTTTGGATAAAGGATACAGAATCCTCTAATATTATTGTAACTATTTAAATTGCATGCTTTTTCAGTATCCAATTTTTGAAAAAGGAAACAATACAAAAATACTTTGGGATAGACATTTGTTTGTATAAGGTAAACTGTAAGGATCTTTCAAGTTTCTTCCAATATTGGACGTTTCATTCAAATCTAGCAAAACCCTTGGGTTCCTGGCTTATACAGCCTTAATGTCACACATTTTGCAGCCTTTTTTTGGTTCAGACTGCCTTGAAGAATAAATGCTCAATATGTTTTCAACAAATTATCATCACTTTTGACATCAGGTGGATGGATAAATAACATCCTGGATGCTCTGTACATATAATGTTTGTTCTATGGAAGATAAATTCCACAAGCACAAGAATCTGCAACCACAGCTACTATTTAAGCAATAAACTTTCAACACAGAATGCTTTGCTCAGTTCACATCTGTTTCAGCACATCAGTGTCCCAATCATTTGTTATGAATAAGCTCCTGATTACCTTGCCTGAAAGTGCTCCAGAAGTACAAGCCACAGTCTGCCATGAGCCAGGTCATACCTGTACTACACAAGTTATTAAAGTCAGAATAGTACCTCTCATGGTTCTAAGTAAAAACATGTGTTTGAGAAAGAGTAATGGTATCTTCACAATGCTGCAATTGGAGATTTATAATAACAGTGCAAGCAAGCCATTCCACTCTTTTATGCATGCCACAATCTATTCAGCACTCTTTTTTTTTGGAAATGTTAGCATTGAATTAACCTCCCTGGGTGGTTTCAAGCCACCAGGACACAGGTACCTCCAACACCCTTTATCTTCTCTTCAGCTCTTCTGCTGAAAAATTTGGCTTTCACGATGACAGGCTGCTTAGGGAGCTTCCCCTTCCCCAGAACTTTGTTGTAGCCCGATCACACAACATCAGTGATGGAAGCAGCTCCAGTCTTGTTCTTTGCAGCATTGACGCGTGTCTGCTCACTGACCAGTGTCCACAATTTATCCAGGTTGACAGTTGGACAGAGGCTCTGGTTCCTCTTCAAGTGGTAATGTCTCATACCAACTTTCCCAAAGTAACCTGGATGATATTTGTCGAAGTTGATTCTGTGGTGATGCATGCCTCCAGCATTCCCGCGGCCTCCTGGGTGCTTGCGGTGTTTACCGATACGGCTATGGCCGTGGCTCAAGTGGCCCCGGAGTTTCCGGGTCTTTGTTAGTCTGGATAGCATGGAGGCAGCAGAACAGAAAGAGCTATTCAGCACTCTTTATAGCTTTATCAGGAACATTTTTTCTAATGTTCCTCCACCCACAATTATGTGACATTCCACTCAGTGGAATATGCTGACTCCTTTTGATCTTCATATGGCTATAAAAGGCTGAGGTGGTTGTATAAAGAGCAGACAAGTTCTTGGAGTTTCTAGCAGCATCCCAGATTCCCAACAATGCAGAGACAATATCAGTAACTGCCTGAAGTTGGGTGATGCTAAGAGAGTTACCATGAACAGCAGGTACTTGAGACATTGGAGGAAGACCTTGCAAAGAGGTGAGATTGTTCATGAATTACTCTGAAAATTCCAGAGTTCTGAAAAGAGTTAGGTGCCAGGCGTCTAATCTGCAAGGACTCAGTCATGATCTACCTCTTACAGCTATTTTCTATTTTCTGATACTTCCATTACATCCTAAAACAGTGGCACCCCAGAAATTCAGACATTTGTTTGTTGCTGAAGTCTCATTCTGTACCAGTTTAAGGGTAGTGGTGTATACCTTTAATCCCAGCACTTGAGAGGCAGAGGCAGGCAGATCTCTGTGAGTTTGAGGCCAGCCTGGTCTACAGAGCAAGATCCAGACAGGCACCAAAACTACACAGAGAAACTCTGTCTTGAAAAAAAAATCCAACAAAACAAAAAAAAAAAAAGAAAAGAAAAAAAGAAATGAGTCCTAGGAGGATGGGATGGACACTCAAAGGAAGATAAATGAACAACAGAGGGAAGCAGGGTAAAACAGAGGTCCTTTGTGGGTTAAAAGTCCCCTATAATTTACAGGTGTTACATTTATAGGTAGGTGTTTATAGGACTTTCATAGAATATTGAAAAACGGTCCACAGTTCATGCGATTCCACTAGTTTGGCAGGATGTCTCTGTACATTTTCCCACCATGATCTCAATGTTCCTTGCTCATAGAATCCCTCCTCTCTCTCATTGATTGGACTCCTGGAGCTCAGGCTGGCACCTGGCCATGGATCTCTGCATTTGCTTCCACCAGTCATTGGATGCGTTCTCTATGATGACAGTTAGGGTATTCAGGCATCTGATCATGTGGACCAATAGATGAGGAGCCCCCATGGTACTGGACTAGGCCCTCTGAATAGGTGAGATGGTTGTTTAGCTTGAACTGTTTAGGGGGCCCCCAGGCAGTGGGATCGGGACCTGTTACTGGTGCATCAACCAGCTTTTTGGAACCAAGTACCTATAGTGGGACACTATGCAGCCTCGGTGCAGGGAGGAGGGACTTGGACCTGTCTCAACTGAGTATACCAGGCTCTGCTGACTCCCCATGGGAGACCTTGCCTTGTAGGAGGTAGGAATGGGGGGTCTAGGGAGAAAGACTGGGAGGTGGGAGGAGGGAGGTGAGGGGAATCTGTGGTTGATGTGTAAAATGAATAGAATATCTCATAATAATAAATAAAAGAAAAAAGAATATTGAACAATGTCTGAAATGTGAGTGCTTTTTCCTTTGGGCTTGTTTGGCATAGATAAAACAAGAATAATCCTGAAACACTTTATTGCATGTTGATGCAGAGCAGGAAAACGGGATATATGAATGAGAGATAATGTAGGTTCCATTAATGTCTGAGGATGACATGGATCAGGTCTAAGCTTCTTGGAATGAATAAAGCAGTTGCATCAGAAGTAACATAAGATGGATGTGTAAGCAAATTAGGCAAGGATGTCTGCAATGTTGTAAGTGATTTTGGTTGACAGGAAAATCAGAAAGTCAATGGGTAGAGAACTAAACATAGAGTTCTCAAACAATGAGAAACCAGTGGCATAGAAATTAAAAAAAAATTATTCCATATCCTCAGCCAGCAGAGAAACACAAATTAACATTACTTTGAGATTTCATCTTAACCCAATCTTAATGTCCTAGATCATTAAACAAATAATTACAAATCCTGGTGAGGATGTTCCAAAAGGGATACACTTTTTCACTATGTTTGGTATGCAAACTAGTTCAGCCATTCTAGAAAACTGTGGATGTTGTTTGAATCTTAGATGGTCTTTTAACCCAGAGCCACATATCAGGGTGAAAGCTGAAAGATCAGAGAAGCAGAACAGCCAGCCCCTGGTTCTTACATCTGCAAAATCCTCAGCCTAAAGAGAGTGAGTTTCTGTTTCCTCATGTCTTACACACCTTTCTCTGCCCAGGCATCAATTCCTGGGATTAAAGGCATGCATGCTTCTCTGTACTGGGATTGAAGATGTATACAACCACTGCCTGGCTCTGTTTCCAGTGTGGCATTGAACTCACAGAGATTCAGATGGATCTCTGCCTCCCAAGTGCCAGGATTAAAGTGTGTCACTACTGCCTGACCTTTTTGTCTAATCTGGTGGTTGACTCTGTCCTCTAAACCTAAGACAAGTTTATTAGGGTACACAATATATTGTCATATGGGGATGATCCTCAAAAATGCTAGAAATACATCTACCACATGACCAGCCATGCTACTTTTGGCCATAAAACCAAAGGACACAGTATCTTAGTACATTCATGTTCATTGCTCCTCTACTTACAATATCACAGAAGCATGTGGGCAACCTAGTATTTCATCAGCTGATGAATGGATAATTAAAATGTGTCATATTTGCAAAATGGAATATTATTTTTCCACTGAGAAAAAGGTATGAAATTTGCTAAAAATGAATGAATTTGGAAGCTCTCACTCTGATTGAAGTACCTGAGATTCAGAAACAAGAATATTGCATGTTTTGTCCCATATTTGGATGTTAGATTTTAATCTCCATGTGTGTATTATGCTGGCTTAGTTTATTTCTGTCTTTCATTTTTTTCAAACTTACAAATCCAGGGACATCTGTGGAGAGGGATTTCATCATACTGACATGTAGTGAAATGGACATTTTCATGATTAATGATTGCTGTGGAAGGGGGCCCAACAAAGTTGGTGTGGTGCTATCTCCAGGCAGGTGGTCCTGGGCTTGGAAAAAGCAGGCTAAGGAAGCCACTGGGAGCTAGCACTAGGCAGCATTCCTTCAATGGCTTCTGCTTCACTGCCTACCCAAGGTTCTTGCCTTGAGTTCCTGCCTTCATGTTCCTCAGTGATGGACAGCAATGTGGAAATATAGGATGAAACAGACATTTCCTTACCAAGGTGCTTTTGGTTATGATCTTTATCACAGTGATAGACACCTATCTAATACATATTTTTTTTTACCGTGTTTATGGGATATAAGTATGATAGACTTACTCATGTTGTTTTTTGGAGTATTTTATAGCCTTAAGTTACAAACTTTTAACTTTTTACAAAGTTAAAAGCCTTTGAGTGTTTAGAGTTTATGGGCTGTTCTGTGGGAGCTTGTAAAATAAGAATTGTAAAGAAATTTCAGACAATGTAGGCTAGGATTGTGAAGTTTCCAAGGCAAGCAAACACTGTACAATGGCAGCTTGTATAATTCTTTTAAAATTAAGAGTTCTGTTAGCCAGTGTCTCTCCCATCATATGGTACATAAAGTTTCTACACTAGTGCTCTTTATGAGGCTTTTAAAAAGCCTTTAGTGTAAGTTATCCCTCCCTTTATTCCCCACACTATGATGCCCTCCTATGTCCTTCCCCATCCAGTTTTCCTACTCTAATTTCCTTTTAATTCACATAAAGACTATGTTCTATTTTCACTTCTTTGGAAGACCCATTGCTCCTCCTTGGAACCTTACCTGGTACCTAAGCCCTATTATTGATCTGAGAAACTGCCATACTGATTTCCAAAGTGGTTGTATCAGTTTGCTGTAGATGTAACCAACCATCTTATTAAATAAGAAACACAGAGCAAAGGTAAAGATAAAAGCCCAAGAGGTCAGAGCTAAGAGCTTACCCGCGTGCTGTTGGCTAGCTTCTTCCGCCAAGAAACCTCTCCGAAAAAAGGGAGCTACTTCCTGTGCGTTTGACTTATAAAGAGTTCTGGTTCTTCCTTCTCATTGGTTGTAAACCCAACTACGTGGCTGTCTCGTCACTGCCTCTCTGTACAGACCTCCAGGTCTATGGTTGGTATTGAGATTAAGGGCGTGTGTCTCCAACGCACAGAGATCTACCTAGTTCTGCTTACCAAGTGCTGGGATTAAAGGCGTGCACCACCACTGCCCTGGCTTTCCCTATGGTTTGCTAATAACTCTGACCTCTAGGCAACTTTATTTATTAACATACAAATAAAATCACATTTCAGTACAAATAGAATACCACTATATTTCCCCCTTTCTAATTTAATAAAAAGAAAAAAAAAGGAAAGTTGTAACTAATAAGAAAAACTATATACAAAAGTACAATAACTATATACAATATATACAAGTGATGAATACCTAAACAATGTCTAGTCCATTTGTATTTGACAAATTCAGAGAAAATAATTCCATTATCTATCCTATTTTGGTAAGTCCAAAATGTACCTAATTCCTTTCTATCCTAACTAATCTTCAACTATAACTAACTAACCTTCAACTCCCTCAGAGACCCAAGAAGGAAATAATATTACCTAACAAAAATAAAAACAAGAAGTGCATGCAAGCAACTTCCAAAAAAATTGTGAGTTGACAGAAACAGCCAGCCGCCTGGACAGTCACCTGAGGTTTCTCCGCAGTGTTGGGGCATCATCTTCAGCCTATAGGCTTAGCGTATCTGACAGACTCATTTGTGAAGTAGGATGTACACAAGGTCAACAGTTCAACCTCACCTTGGGTGAGAGCAGTCCATGTACCAGAAACACCTGAATTCCACTAGTGTCATGTCCTGATTCAGGATTTTAAATTCTGGAAATTGTTGATGGTTTTTTAATTCAGCTATCCATTCTTCTTGACTATGTACGTGTGGCTTCATCTCAGCATCCCGTTCTTCTCCACATCCCTCTATTAAATGCCAGTCTGTTATTGAGAGGCGTGAGTTTAGTTACTCTTCAAGAATAACTGTTTCAGCTGCTGTTCCACTGCACATCAGAAGCCATCGGCCCACTGCCTGTTCAGCTGCCTT
>CABHPQ010166573.1:22467-50428 GCA_902168405.1 Peromyscus aztecus
GGACCAGCCGCGGACCCGCCGCAAGTCAAGCGGTTTCTTATGGAATCTTGTCACGTTGGGCGCCAAATGTAGATGTAACCAACCGTCTTATTAAATAAGAAACACAGAGCCAAGGTAAAGATAAAAGCCCAAGAGGTCAGAGCTAGGAGCTTACCTGCGTGCTGTTGGCTAGCTTCTTCTGCCAAGAAACCTCTCCGAAAAAAGGGAGCTACTTCCTGTGCGTTTGACTTATAAAGAGTTCTGGTTCTTCCTTCTCATTGGTTGTAAACCCAACTACGTGACTGTCTCGTCACTGCCTCTTTGTACAGACCTCCAGGTCTATGGTTGGTATTGAGATTAAGGGCGTGTGTCTCCAACGCACAGAGATCTACCTAGTTCTGCTTACCAAGTGCTGGGATTAAAGGCGTGCACCACCACCGCCCTGGCTTTCCCTATGGTTTGCTAATAACTCTGACCTCTAGGCAACTTTATTTATTAACATACAAATAAAATCACATTTCAGTACAAATGGAATACCACTATAGTTTGCACTCCCACCAACAGTGGAGGAGTGATGCCCTTGCTCCACATCCTCTCTAACATAAGCTGTCTGTGGTGCTTTTGATCTCAGCCATTCTGACAGGTGTAAGATGGTATCTCAGAGGTGTTTTGATTTGCATATCCCTGATGAATAAGGATGCTGAGAAATTCCTTAAATGTCTTTCAGCCCTTTGAAATTCTTCCTTTGAGAATTTTCTGTTTAGCTCTATAGCCCATTTTTAAATTAGATTGTTTGTTATTTTGATGTCTAGGTTCTTGAGTCCTTTCTATATTTTGGAGATCAGCCATCTGTCATATGTGGGGTTGGTGAAAATCTTTTCCTATTCTGTAGGCTGTCATTTTGTCTTATTTACTGTGCCCTTTGCTTTACAGAAGTTTCTGAGTTTCAGGAGGTTTCACTGATTAATTTTTTGTTCTCAGTGTCTGTGCTATTGATGTTATATTTAGGAAGCGATCTCTTGTGCCAATGTGTTCAAGACTATTTCCTACCTTCTCTTCTATCAGGTTCAGTGTAACTGGTTTTATATTGCAGTCTTTGATCCATTTGGACTTGAGTTTTGTACCTGGTGACAGATATAGATCTATTTTCAATGTTCTACATGTTGACATCCAGTTATGCCAGCACCATTTGTTGAAGATGTTTTCTTTTTTCCATTGTACCATTTTGGCTTCTTTGTCAAAAATTGTATGTTCATAGGTGTGTGGATTAATGTCAGGGTCTTCAAGTCGATTCCATTGGTCTACATGCCGGTTTTTATGCCAATACCAAGCTTTTTTTTTATTATTATTATAGCTCTATAGTAGCCATTGATGTCAGGGATGGTGATTCCTCCAGAAGTAGCCTTGTTGTACAGGATTCTTTTAGCTATCCTGGGTTATTGTTTTTCCAAATGAAGTATTGTTCTTTCCAGGTCTGTGAAGACTTGTGTTAGGATTTTGATGGGGATTGCATTGAATCTGTAGGCTGCTTTTGTAAGATGGATGATATTTTACTAGCTGATTCAAATGCAGATACTTTAGAAAGAATGTTTGAAGAAGTTAAGAAAATTTTGCTTTGTTGGGGATTACAAATTGCTCCTGAAAAAAATACAAAGAGAAAATTCTATTAATTATTTAGGGTATAAAATAGGTCTACAATAATTAGACCCCAAAAGGTGAAAATTAGGAGAGATCGATTACTGACTCTTAGTGACTTTCAAAGATTATTGGGAGACATTTCCAATCTATAAACTATTGTTGGGGTAAAAAAGAATGAACTGAGTTATTTATTCAAATCCTTAGAAGATGACAAGGACTTAAATATTCCATGAGAATTATCACCTGAAGCTGAGAAAGAATTGGCCTTGGTGGAAAAGATAGTACAGGAAGGACATATGGATCACGTGGAGCCAAAGCTTGATTGCATTTTGGTTATTTTACCCTCTAGGCATTCTCCTACAGGAATTTTAATGCAGAGGGAAGATATTATAGTGGAATGGATATTTCTACCAAATAAACAGAGTAAAAAATTAAAAACTTATGTGGAAAAGATCTCTGACTTGATTTTAAAAGGAAAACTGAGACTCTGTCAATTACCAGGAATAGACTCTGTAGAAACTGTCATACCTTTAACTAAGGAGGACATTGACAAATTATAGGCAGAATGTGAACCTTGGCAAAGAGCTTGCAGTAATTTTTTGGGAGAGATTAACAGCAAATATCCCAAAAGCAATAGAATTGAACTTATAAAGAAAGCAGATTGGATTTTGACTCAAATTGTACAGGAAATAACCATATCTGGAGCTCATACATTTTATATAGATTCAAAAAAACAAGGAAAGGAAGGTTATAAGTCAGAAAATTTAAGAAAAGTGTTTCAAAGTCCTTATAATAAGGTTTCAAAATTGGAATTGTATGCTATTCTGTTGGTATTAATGGATTTTTCTGAACCTCTCAACATTGTAACTGACTCTCAATATGCTGAAAGAGTGGTACTACATATTGAGACTGCAAAATTTATCCCTGATAAGTCAAAATTAACTTCACTACTTATTCACTTACAATATATAATCAGGAATAGGAATCATCCCTTGTATATAATTCACATCTGATCCCAAACGAGTCTGCCAGGCCCTCTAGCACAAGGCAACGATGAGATTGATAAATTATTAATAGGAAATGTGCTGGAGGCCTCAGTGTTTCATAAAAAAAAAAACATCATGTCAATAGTAAAGGTTTAAAACAGGATTTTCCCATAACCTGGCAACAAGCCAAGGAAATTGTAAGGAAATGTTCTACTTGTTCTTTTTACAGTCAGTTTCTGGTACCACCAGGACGTAACCCAAAGGGTACTCAGAGGAATGAAGTCTGGCAGATGGATGTGTTTCACTTTTCAAAATTTGCAGTATTGAAATATGTACAGCCACCATTGATACTTATTCAGGATTTCAATGGGAAACTGCTTTGGGTTCTGAAAAAGCATGGGTATACCTGCACAAATTAATGGGAATAGGAAGAAGCAAAGTGCTAGAGAGGTCCCCAGAAATCCACAAAGATACCTCCACAATAGACTACTGGCAATGGTCGAGAGAAAGCCCGAACTGACCTACTCTGGTGATCGGATGGCCAAACACTCTAATTGTCGTGGTAGAACTCTCATCCAATGATTGATGGAAGCAGATGCAGAGATCCACGGCCAGGCCCCAGGTGGAGCTCTGGGAGTCCATTCGGTGAGAGAGAGGAGGGATTGTATGAGCAAGAGATGTTGAGACCATGATTGGAGAAAGCACAGGGACAAATAGCCAAATTAGTGGAAACACATGGACTATGACCCAATAGCTGAGGAGCCCCCAAGGAACTGGATCAGGTCCTCTGGATAAGTGAGACAGTTGATTAGCTTGAACTGTTTGGGAGGCCCCCAGGCAGTGGGACCTGTCCTTAGTGCATGAGTTGGCTTTTTGGAACCTGGGGCCTATGCAGGGACACTTTGCTCAGCTTGGGTGAAGGGAGGAGGGGACTGGACCTGCCTCAACTGAATCTACCAGGCTGAGCTGAATCCCCAGGGGAGTCCTTGCCCTGGAGGAGATGGGAATGGAGGGTGGGTTGGGGGGGAGGGCTGGAGGAGGGAGGACAGGGGAATCTGTGGCTGATATCTAAAATTAAATTAAATTATAAAATAAAAAAATGTAATTACATTAAAAAATCTCAAAATTCCAATTAAAACTATGTATGTCACAGGCGACAAAAGAAAAATAATGTTAATAATGACAATGATCATGTATCAGTTCCATTGATATATAGGCATTCATTTTTCTGTTCTGTTTTTGAAAAGTATGATTCCCATTAAAATGGTTAAATACATTAAAAAACACTGACAATGCTCCAGCATATGTTTCTGGTAAAATGAAACAGTTTTTTGCTTATTACAAATATAAAGCATATTACAGGTATACCACATAATCCTACAGGCCAAGTAGTTATAGAAAGATCAAACAGAACTCTAAAGGATATGCTAAATAAACAGAAAGGGTTAACAAAACTCCCCAGAAATAGACTACATAATGCTCTATTAAGTTTGAATTTTCTCAGTGCTAATGAGAAAAGAACAACAGCTGCAGAGAGACATTGGATAATAGAAAAAAACTACAGAATTAAATCAGCCTATATACTTAAAGATATGCTGATCCCAGAATGGAAACCAGGATATATGCTATGGTTGGAGATGAGTTTCTGCTTTTGTTTCTACAGGAGAAGAATAGCTGTGGATACCATCAAAATTGATAAAGGTTTGATTTGAACAAGACCAAATTGATTAAACAAGATCGGTTGATTAGATTATATCTAACCATTTCATCTGATTAGATATAACTTGACAAAAGGGAACCTTCCCAAAGTTACACTTGGGGAAGGGTTTTTTTTTTTTCATCTTTTAGGAGAATGAAGGCTAAGGAATCTGAAGAACACTGGACAAATGAAATATCTGAATAAAAAGGACAAATCATCTAGAAAAAATGTCCCAGGAAAAGGAGTAAATTGGCCTATTGCTGTATCACATATAAAATTTCAAAAGTCTTCCTAAATGTTTGTTTCTGCTCTTCTCTATAGACACTTAACACAAATGGTCTTTTTGTAGTCCCAGTTCAATTAAAAATTAAAGCTGGCTTTGGAGTTGGAGAATGGCTCTCTCCTTCTCTAAACCCAAGCATTTTGTTAAAAGGGAAATGCCAAATCCCTGTATCATGCCACAAGAAAGAGCCATCTTCTGATATGGGACAGATGAAAACCAAAAAATTAAGGGACTATTCTATTGCCACTAATCTCAATTCTTTGGTTCTATCTTGATTCTTTAAACTTTTCTTAAAGTATTAATTTTATATCAAAATTTATAAGATTTACACACATACACACATATAAAACTTTTGTCATGATATTAATGGTCATATAGAGTACTAATTAATTCTAGAAAAAAGGCTTCATTTAGCTGCCTATACATGTTTTTGTGTTTGAGTCTCTATCAATTTTCTGCAGAGAATCATGACCAGGCCTGGCATTAAATTTGAAGTCTCTAGAAAGATGATGGGGCCCAATAACAACAATTCCACATGGACAATAATAATACCACTAAGCTGACAAACACCACCTAAAGATCTGCTTTGGACTACAGACTGCTTAGAACAATTTAAAGATGTATAGCTGAGATGATCCATCTTCACAGACTACTCCAACAGGGACGTGAGATAAGCCCTGAACTTAGGCATTATGCAGAAACTGAACAGCAAATGATATAGCTACCTCTCCTGTAACTTGACAATTAACCCCAAAATTTTCTTTTCAGGACAGCTTAAAGATGCCTTCACTCAAAAGCAGCAGGAAGCAATTTTAAGAACACGACACCCACATTTCCAAAAGGTGTGGTAGGGCAGATAGTTTTTGGTCTTTCAATCGGTTTCAGATTTGGGATAGTTGTCATTGTTTAGGAGGGTTGGTTACAAGTTGTTTTTGTTAATGGTAAGGAAAAGGGCTAAACAAAGCATATTAGATTTAAAGTTCTTGTTTGAAAAATAAAGAGAATATAGATAAGAGGTAGATTATTGAATCTACTCTGAAAAAAAGGTATAGAAATGATAGAATAAAGGGTAGATTATTGAATATACTCTGAAAAGACAAGAGAGGATATAGATATAATATATATTAAAAGGTAGATTATTGAATCTGCTTTGAAAAGACAACTAGTAGTTTTAAATACTTTACATTGGATTGGATTTTTATATATTGTATACAAATTGTATATTGAGATTGATATTGGTAGAAAATGCTGTATGTATATTTTAAATCTTGTTTAGGATATTGTACTTATACAGTTCATTTAACAATGTAATGCAATTTGCTAATCATTGAATGTTATTATTACCAACTATTAGGATATAAAGAAATGAAAGTTAGTAGTTAGACATTACAGTTGAACTTGTAGTCATATTAGGTATGTTTTCATGGTTAAGCAAAGATATATTTTAGATAGACAGGTCATCTTCAAACCCTTCAGAGATCTATAGAATATGGCTGTAGCTGAAGTTTTCTCCAGTCCTGCCCAGCCCCAAGGACGCCGCAACTGCTTATAAAATAATCACCCAGAAACTTATATTAGTTAAACTGTTCAGCCATCACCTCAGGCCTACCACTGACTAGCTCTTACACTTAAACTCAGCCCATTTATGTTAATCTATATGTCGCCATGTGTTCCTTGGCTTTTCCTGTTGCCTTTACATGCTGTTCCCTGGATGGCAGTCTGGCATCTCCTGATTCAGCCTTCCTGTTCCCAGAATTCTCTTCTCTGCTTGTTTTTGCCTATACTTCCTGCCTGGCTACTGGTCAATTAGCATTTTATTTACACAGACTGATATAAACAACACTTTCTTTTTTCTTTTCTTTTTCAAAAAGGGAGGTTTTAACTTTAACATAGTAAAATTACATATAAGAGAACAATTATCAAGCAAGAATTACAGTTACAATCTAGTCTATTTATAATATCTAGTCTATTTGTATTTGGCAAAATTAAAGAAGATATTTTATCTATCCTATATTTGTGAGTCTAAGGTTTCTTATCTAACTTATCTTTTATCATGACTTTGGAAATTATAACTATCTAGTCTTCAGCTACACCAAAAACCTCAGAAGGATATAATATTACCTCAGAAATGGGAGAAGGGTTCAAGCAACTTTTGGGAGTCTTGTGAGAGTAGACAAAGACAGCTGGCAGCCTGGACAGTCATCCAAAGTTTTTCTGTAAAGTTGAGGCATCTGTCTTCAGCCCACAGGCCTAGAGTCTCCCAGTCACCTCTCTCTGTGTCCTGTAGAATGTCTGGCAGTTTCCTCTGAGAAGCAAGAACCTGAAGGACCATTTGCCAAGCAAAGTTCAGTGGTCAGCTTCCTATGGGTCCTGTATGTCTAGTCAATACATTTTTTCAAGCAGTCCAGGCAAGAACAGTTTCTTGCCCAAATGGTATTTTTTCCAAGAAGAAGATAATCTCCATATGGAGTGTCTTTAATGCTCATCCTCCTCTCTGAAGTAAATCTGGTGCTGCCAGGAGCAGACGTGTCTCACTGTCCAGAAAGTCTAAATTTTTAAAACATTTTAAATGCCATATTCTGTAGGTCTTTGAAGTGTTTAAAGATTACCTACCTAATTGAATTACATCTATGTATACCTAGAAAACAACATGACTATAAGTTTGACTATCATAGAAGACTAATTATTAATCTGTATTTTTAATTATCCATTACAATCTAAATGAGTTACATAAACATAATACTTCAAACAAAAGTAGAAAAAATATATATAATAACAAAATCAACTCTAAATTTGTATCAATAAACCAAAATCCATAGCAATATAAAATATTTTTAAACAAGTTGTTACTATTTAACCTGTCATATCTGTATCCCCTTTTCTTCTTTAGAAAGAGATTGAATTTATAATCAACCTGCTTTAAATAAAAATAAATATTTATAAACAATATTTTAGGAATTTGGGCATAGTTTCTCATACTACTTCCTGCTGGATGAGGGCACTGTATTCTATTGGGGACATAAAGAAAATTTTAGGATTATGGATATTGTCTGAGGCAGTTGCTTTGAAACCATTCTGGATGTTGGATCATCTGTGCCATGGTGTCATCAGAGACCTTTCAGGGGGTCTTGGCTGGTCAAATCTGATGTATCTTAATCTGGAACAAATCCATAGCCTCTTGCTTTCTGTAGAAACAAAAGCAGGGCCTCCTTTCCAAAGCAACATGTTAGATCCAAATTTTGAAGTCAAGATACCTTTAAAATATGCATGTTGGTTTAACTCAGCAGCCTTTAAAATCAAATGTCTGTCTGGAGTTAAAAATCCCAAAGACAACACAATCCACATTCTCTGTGTGATATCCCATCTTTTTGTGGCTTATTTTTTTATATTACTTTTACTTTCTCTTTAAAGACTTTATTTTCTTAAAACTATGTCTTTATATAACCATATATATTTCTTTTTGTCTCTCTTGTAAGCCTACATACATTTTTACACACATTGTAAACTATTCAATTTGAATCTGTCTTATTGTGAACCTATTGCTTCAAACTGCAGCATTACTAGGGCTAAATAGCAGCTTTGGCTTCCCAACATGGCCGAACTATGTTTACCACCAAGCTCACTGCTGACTCTGGGAAGCAGTGGGTCTATGCTTCCATCCAGCAGTGTATAGCCCAAAATTCATTTTTTTAACTATCAAGAACTATATCCACCATGCAGCATAGTGCACAGCTTGGAGACATCTCTGTGTAATGTGGCATAGGTCAAGCCCGCAGGCCATGAACCCGCCACAGAGTAGCTCAAGCATGTAGGCTGATGCTAACTTGAGAGAGACAACTAGGAAGCTGTTTTTAGCTCCATTTTAAGACTTCTTTTAAAAAGCTTTTTCAGGTTTTATGTGGAAACTATTGCCCCACATTCTAGTGCCATTTGTAGCTGAAGTTTTCTTCAGTCCTGCCCAGCCCCACAGACCCCACAACCATTTATAAAATAATCACCCAGAAGCTTATATTAGTTAAACTTCTTGGCCATTAGCTCAGGCCTACCACTAACTAGCTCTTACACTTAAACTCAGTGTAAGAAATCTATATGTCGCCATGTGTTCTGTGGCTTTACCTGTTGCCTTTACATGCTGCTCCCTGGACTTCAGGCTGGCATCTCCTGACTCAGCCTTCCTGTTCCCAGAATTCTCTTCTCTGCTTGTTTTGCCTATACTTCCTGCCTGGCTACTGGACAATCAGCATTTTATTTATACAGAGCAATATACACAGCATATGGCATTTAAAATGTTTTAATAACTTAGAATTTTTTATTTTTTTATGACTATGAGACATGTTGGCTCCTGGCAGCATCAATCTACTTCAGAGAAGATATGGGTATTGAAGAAACTGCATATGGAATTAACTTTCACTGTGGCAAAAGTTAGCCACTGGGCAACAAAGTGCCCTCACATCGACTGCTGACAGAATTCTATCTAAAATGGACAAAGAGGACACAAAACGAAGGACTATTGATCCTTGCCAAGACAAGTGTGGTTGTGGCTTTGACAACATGTGTCTTCTGAGGCCAAGAGAATATGGCACAATTGCTGAAGTGACTTTGCAATCCAGAAATGTTACCGTGCCCCTTTCTTCTAAGGCAGATGAAAAGGCAGTAGATGGGTGGCTCCTGGTGTGCAGTGGAACAGTAGCTGAAACAGTTATTCTTGAAAGAGTAACTAGGCTGATGGAATCTAACCTCTCAATGGTAGACTGGCATTTAATAAAAGAGATGAAGCCATCCACAAGCTGAGAAGAATATGCAGCTGAATTCCAAAAACACCAGCAATTTCCAGAATTTAAAATCCTGAATCATGACAGGACACTGGAGGAATTCTGGTTTATCTGCTACATGGAATACTCAAACCTAATGTGAGGTCGAGCTTTAGGCCTTGTGTACATCCTACTTCACAAATGAGTCTGTCAGATACGCTAAGTCTATAGGCTGAAGATGATGCCCCAACATGCAGAGAAACCTTCGGTGACTGTGCATGCAGCTGGCTGTTTCTGTCAACTCACATTTTTTTTTGTAAGTCACTTGTTTGCACTTCCTGTTTTACTAGGTAATATTATTTCCTTCTTGGGTCTCTGAGGGAGTTGAAGATTAGATAGTTGTAGTTACAGTTTTCCTTGTTAAGAAATTCAAAAAAGAAATTCATTAAGGAGGTATATAGTGTAAAAGTTTGAAAGACATCATAGGGTAGTTTTCTGTTGATAATACAAGTTAGGATAGAAAGTAAAATAGGTACATTGTGGACTTACTAAAATAGGATAGATAATGGAATATTTTCTCTGAATTTGTCAAATGCAAATGGACTAGACATTGTTGATGTATTTATTGCTTGTATATATTGTATATAGTTATTGTATTTATTGTATATATTTTTTCTTATATTAGTTATAACCTTTTTATTATTTTTTATTTTTATTAGACAAAAAAGGAGAACTATGGTGATATTTTATTTGTATGTTAATAAATAAAGTTTGCCTGGAGATCAGAGCAAATAGCAAGCCATTAACACAAAAGTCAGGCAGTGGTAGCATATGCCCTTAATGAAATAACTTGGCAGGCAGGGTCTCTGTGTGTTCAAGGTCACACTAGGGAACAGAGCCAAACATGGCGACACATGTCTTTAATCCCATAGAGACCTGGAGATCTGTACAGACAGGCAGTAACAAGGAAGTGAGGTATCTGGGCTAAGGGCCAATGAGGGCAGAACAGTAAGGCAATAAAGGCACAGGTAGACAGGAAGTAGCTCTCCTTTGGAAGCTATGGTGTGGTGAGTTAAGGTTAACTGGTGACTCTCACTATTTCCCTGATCTCTAAGGCTTTCACCCCTATATTTGGTGCTGTGTTTTTTATTTAATAAGACCTGTTAGAAATTCGACTACACACATGAAATGAAACATTTATAAATATTGCAATGTGAAATATACATCAAATATCTAAAATGTATAATATGTCTTGGTAAGCCATATAATGTTCAGTTTTCATCATCTGATATGGTGATGTCTGCTTGGGTCTGAAAGAAATATTATTTCCTTCTTGGGTCTCTGAGGGAGTTGAAGATTAGATAGTTGTAGTTACAGTTTTCCTTGTTAAGAAATTCAAAAAAGAAATTCATTAAGGAGGTATACAGTGTAAAAGTAATTACAGGTCTGAAAGAAAACCAGGTTACTTTTAGTAACCTGTTTTTTGGCGGTGTAACTGTTTGACATCTCAGCAGAGATGTCCAGGACTCAGCTGGACACATAATTATAGAGGTCTTAGAGAATTTTCTGTATAGAAGGGAATGTAGACAATGTAAGTATTTTAAAAATCCATAACAAGGAAAAAGGCAGTGCATGTGAACAGGACCAGAAAAATTTCAGGCACTAGGACATGGGACACTCCACAGTCAGAGAAACCAGTATTTTCACTATCAGCTTCATCTTTTCTTGTTTTGCAAGTCATTCCAACCGATCCACTGAAGTTTCTTCATAACAGTAGAAAGATGAACAACATGTTGCCTCTCCTTCCAATGACATGAGATGCTCCTGAAAATAAGTTCTAAGAAAATTTAAAAGATCAGTAAAATACCAGAAGGAAATGTTTGCAAAAGTGTATCTCTGTTTAAAGTGCCTGTTTTCACTTATTTCAATGTAGTCTTAAACCTGAAAATTAAGAAAATGAACACCCCATTTCTACACTGGAAAAGATAATTGTGGTGGTATTGTGTTCCCCAAAATATTGTGTATGCTAATAAACTTATTTGGGGTCAGAGAACAGGACAGCCACAATATTAAACATGAGGATAGGCAGTGGTAGCACCGCCTTTAATCCTAGCATTCCAGAGACAGAAATCCCTCTGGATCTCTGTGAGTTCAAGGCCACATTGGAAATGGCTAGGCATGGTGACACATGCCTTTAATCCCCAAAAGCAAGCCTTCAATCCCAGGGAGTGGTGGTAGAAAGCAGAAAGGTATATAAGGCGTGAGGACCAGAAACTCGAGGCATTTGGCCTGGGTAAGCATTTGGCCTGGTTAAGCATTCAGGCTTTTGAGCAGCAATTCAGCTGAGACCCATTCTGGATGAGGACTCAAAGGCCTCCAGTCTGAGGAAGCAAGACCAGCTGAGGATCCGGCGAGGTGAGATAGCTGTGGCTCGTTCTGGCTCTCTGATCTTCCAGTGTTCACCCTAATACCTGGCTCAGGTTTGATTTTATTAATAAGAACTTTTAAGATTCATACTACAGAAAATATTTAAAAATTTTCTCTGGAGTGAAATCCTTGAACATAGACTAGCCATATAAAGGGTTTGGTATAGTATTCTTCTTCTATACCCATAATCCAATGTTTTTATATTTACCATGTCTCAAAGCTTTCCCATGCTTCCTTTTTGTATTTTTCTAAGCTCATCTTTGACACTTAAAGAGTGCTCCATGTGTTCTTCTCTGTCTTCCATCTCTAGTTATCTGTTTTTAACATGATCCATTCTGATAGTGAGGCTTTCCATTGAGGTTTTTATTTGGGTTCCTGAGGTTTCAATTTTTAGCATCATGTTAGTTTTGATCTTTCTTCCATGATTTTCTTTTTGAATTTTATTTTTCATATCTTGTAATGCCTTCACCTTTTTATTTATCTGTTTTGTTTTCTTTTAAGCGTGTTCATATCTTCTTAAAGCTGTTCTAACATGCTTCAAATCATTCTTCTGTATTACTTGCCTAGAAGTTCTTCCAGATCATTTTCATTAGAAATCATTACCATAGGATTAGTCACTTTTGGAAGAGATATATTGTCTGACTTTTTCATGTTGCTCTTTTTTCTGTGCTAGAACTTACAATTCTGAAGTGCGTTGGCTTTTTATGATTGGTTGGAATCTTCTTGCCTGTTTCAGTTTAGGCATTTATAGTACTCTGGAGGGGGCTAACTCATACTAGTGTTTGTATGTCTTTTGTAATCTTTTTCTACTCCTTTTCTGGTTAGGGATGCAGGCTGTATTTCAATTCTTCCTCTTCATGTCAGTTTCTCTCTCATGTCTGAAGTCATTGGTTGAGGTGCCACAGCATTTTTCTGAATTGTTTGGACTGGTCTTGGTTCTCTGGGCTGTATGAGGAGACAATGGTACCTGGCAGGCAGCTGCCATTGCTTTTTGTGGTCATAAATGGAAAGGAAGCAGGAAAAATCTATTCAGGATCAGGAACAGTGTAGGGGAATTGTGGGTTTTGTGAGTATAGAGGTGCAAGAAGAGATTGAACAAGGCCTTCAACTGGGTTTGCATTATTTTAAGTAATTATTGGTAGAAAATGAACCCAGAAAGAGGTAAATGGACTGAATTGTAGTTGGTGGAAATACTTAGGAAAGATGTGTATGGATGAGGAGGCATAGGGTCTTAGAAAAAAAGTGATTGGTGCTTTGGGGTGCTCCCATGAGAGAAGAAGAATGTGTGCAGAGTCCTGGATGAATAGTGAGACTTGCTAGAAAGGGAGGTGTGAGTTGCATACTTGGGTATTCTGGTCACCTTAGGGAGGATGGAAGGCTTCTGACAAGCACAGGTAGGTACTCTGGTTTAGTAGGATAGGCCCACAGAGAAATTGGCTCAAACCAGTTGTCAAGGCATGCATATAATGTACTTAGTTATGAGCCAACCTGGAGTCTGCAAGAGGACCTAGCAATAGGTGCTGTCCAAACTACTGATCATGCTGAGTGTGCCTGAGGGACTAGCAACGGGCACTGTCAAGGTTCCTGAATGTGCCTACCCAATGAGGGATGACCTGGCAATGTCACCAGATGGGACACAGCCTGGATGCTGGGAGGAGGGTATATAAGACTTTCTCTGTTACTGAATAAACACCTCTGCTCTTTGCCTTTCACATGACTCCTGATGTCTGTGTCATTGATGCAGCACCATTGTAATTACCCCCTCCCCCAAGGTGGTCATTAGGACCCAGCAATACTCTAGGTAGCTCTAAAGTGAGAGATGTGGGCCAGGAGAAGGAGGTGTGAGTTTTTTCTTTGTATCTATGCCTATTGGAGAGTCCCAGGGATCAGACTACAGGGATCTTGGGAATCCTGTATGGGTTTTTTTGGTGGATAGGAGGTCCATGTCCACATTTTAGTCTTCAAACCTCATAGAGTAGCAGGAAGCTCATTGGCAGTCAGCTGGTATGGTTTTGCTGAGTTGCAAATGAAAACACATCACTAAATGGGAGTAAAATCTTTCAGAACTTGTATTACCAGCATACCCTCTTCATTTACTTTATTACTGTCTGTTCTAGTTAGTGTTGTAGCCCAGTAGGTTTCCTAGTTGCTGTACCCAGCAGGACTAAATAAGAAGTTGATTGGACCACGGGCCTGGGTACCAGATATTTGTAAGGGCTTATGCTTGACTGTAACTAGCAAGGGGGAGGTCTTTTGCTCCCTTGGCATTGTTAAAAGCAGACCTTTGGAACAAAGTTCTGGGCCTGTTTGGATAAGGAGGCCCACTCGAGTCTATTCTGCATTTCTCTCTGTTTCTCTCCCCTCTATTTCTAACTAAGCCTCTTATTCCTCATTCCTCAAGAGTCCCTGGGGTAAATAATTGTGGGGGCTGGTCCCCCACAGATGATTCCTGAACAGAGACAAGGAAAAAGATAAAAAAGAAAAAATAATCCTAGAACTTGGGGAAAGGATTGAGGGGGCATTGTAAGTGTGGGCATGCTGATAAAGAACTGAAAAATGAAGGCAACAGTATTTTATTCTTGGGTGTATAGAGTAGGTGGTAAAATACTGCAAGACTGCAGCATTAGATTTCTCTATAATTAGACTCTCTCTTCTATCTATAAAAATTAAGAAAGGTAAAAATAGAAATATTGGGTTAGGAATATAGAAAGCAAAAGCTTAGGGTGAAGTAGGATAAAATAAGCCTAACTATGGGGCTATGAATGCAAACTGGGGGAAAAAATCAGTCTTCTCGGAACTTAAAGGGTAGAAAAAAAACTATCTTCTTTGAGCTTATTGGGTAGAAAAAAGATTCCTATGGAAGCTTTTGGCCAGGGTACAGGTAAAATGCTAAAGAAGCAGCAGAGGAAAGAGATTTCTTCTGCAGCGGGTGTGGATGGAAACAAAAATCCTCTGCTCCACCAGCAGTGCAACACCTTACCCTCAGAATTAGTTTTCTCTGGCCATGAAGCCAAAAGGGTGTAGAGAACAGAAATCTTAGGAAAAACTTAATCTTTTCCTTTCAAACTAAAAAGCTTTCTTAAAAAAATGTAATCTCTCTCTAAAAAGCCTTTCAGAACTTTCTCTCAATTTTCTTTCTGTAAAGGACAAAAATAAGAATTGCCTATGGGAATTCACTCTAAGGGAAAATAGCAAAACCTCTCTAGGGTCTGTCCTTCTTTCAAGCTTTAAAAATCCTCCCTGCAATGAGGGAGGCAAGGCTTGAGTTCCCCAAAACCTCTCTTCTAAGTGCTGTCTTTTCAAGCCAGGGGAAAAAGCAGTCAGAAATCCCTCTGCAGAGGCAGGCAGATACCTCCCTGATGGAAGGGGCTGCTGGGTGAAGCAGTAAACTGAACTGCAGCTCTGCTACTGTGTCAGAGACACTATCTGGGGAGGAGCCAGGCCTGGACAGGATGGAGAGCTATCCAGGAGAGAAGCTTTTTTTCTATCAGAGAAAGGACCTTTCTGAAACAAATGCTTTTAGTTTGCCCCACTGACTCGAGTTAAGCCCTAAGGACTTTGCCTCAGACAATAAGCCGCAGTCTGAGCATGTGGACAAATAGATGCAAAGCTCAGGAACAGTGTCAGTTGAAAGATCTAATTGAAGAGATACATCTGTTAAATATGGCACAGGTATTCTAAAGCAAGCTTAGGAAAGAAAAAATTACCCTTTGCAAAAGTGAAATCCTGTAAAGGGAACTGGAAATTTTGCTAGTGTACCCGAAAGGCTTTCTGGGAAATTGAGTATCAATGCAAGTTTGAAACAGTGCCTTATATCGTCTAATAACTGCACAAGAAATTTTTGCTAAGAGCTATATGGCTTCAATACAGGAATTTCACCCTCAGCCTAAGATGAGGCTTTACAGTACCTTTTATGCTGTAACAGAAACATTTGTCTGAATTATGGCACAGGGAAGCTGTCATGAATTTGGGTAAAGAGACAGCCTCTGGTTAGAAACCATTTATCACTGAGAGCACATCTCTGTCAGTTCTGGAATGGCTGGGAGATGTGGGTGGGAAAGATGACTTTGGGGAGTACAGCATTTGTTCCAAAAATGTTACAGCTCCCTAGCAACAAATTTTACAACTCCATAGCAACAGTACTCACTGAATCCCAGCGTTGAAAGAGCCATTGACAAATCTTGTTTCAAACTCTCAAATACTTTTAGAATAATATCAAAGCTGACTAAATTATTTGCATACTTCTGGTCTTGTTAATAATTTAGCTAAAAATCTTTTCTAGGTGATAAATATCTTATAGATGTTTGCTTTAGTGTTAAGTTAGTTCTGTCACATGTAAAGGGATAATAATTAAGAAATCTCTCCTAGATATATTTTCTAAATCTCTTCTAGGTGTTAAGAAATCTTTAGGTGTTTGAATAGATCCAAATTTCTTTAAGACATGTAGTAATAAATGGCCATGTTAGTTGTAAATGTAAGTTTAAATAAGATAAGAAGTATATTTGCTAAGGTAGTATAAGAAATATATTTACTAAGATTCAGGCCTGTAGAATGTAAGTAAGACTTAGGTAAGGTTTATAAAGTAGACTTATAGAATGTAAGTTTAAATAAGAAATGTAAAGGCTTGAGTAGGACTTAGGGTTTGTAAAGTAATCATATAGAATGTAGGTTGAAATAGGTCATAGATTTAGTCAGAAAAATGTAGGTTTAGAATATATAGGCTTTAGGTCTAAGGATACAAAGAGTAGGTTTTCCCAACTTGGGAAAGCAATATCCATAGCAGATTTGGTAGTTCCAGAAACTACCAATAACAACAAGAAGCAGCTCCAGAGACTGCCAGCTTCAGAAAACAGCAGCTAGAGGGTCTCAGAAGCTGAGGCCTTCAAGGCATCAACACCGTGCAGATGGCAGATGCTCGTCTACGTCTACAAGCTTTCTATTGAAAGAAAACAATGATGAAAATTAACACGCTAAGCCACGAGAAAGGCTAATGACAAGCAGCAGTTTGGAAAGTCCTTCTGAGATACTGCGCTGCAGGGAAGTTGAACAGCAAGATTCTGCAGCCTTTGAAGATGCTACACTATGAGAAAGGCAAATGGCAGAGAGAGCCCAGCAGTTTGCATTGCCTCGGGAAAGATGAACAGCAAGCAATGGAAATCTTGGAGACCAGACTGCTTCTGGAGTCAGAGAGCAGAATGGTGTTGGTGCCTGACGAGCAGCTGAGTACGCCAGGCTGAACAGCTAGTCCAGGGTTCTGCAGGAATTGCTGAGACTGATTGCAGCCCGAGCTCTCAGCAGCAGGATGTGATAGAAATCATGGAATTGTCGTTAGACTACATTCATCGATACAACAGGAGAGCATGTAACAGGACAGTGTATGGAGGATTCCGGGACACAGGATGCTGACTACGTTCAAACAGGTAATGGGGCCCAAAGCCGCAGTTTGTAGCAACTATGTTTTCCTCCCGGAGCCAGAGTTGACGCAGGAAAACAATGGCTCAACTCCTAGCAGACACAGGTCTGGGAATGGCCACTTACGGGAGGCACAGACAGACTGTGAAAGTTGTAAAAGCCTGAAACAGCTAGCAACAAATGTTTTGCAGTTTCTGTTTGCTGACTGCACAGAGATGCTTGTTTGGGCTGGAATTGTTAACTGCAAAAAGTTTTTGGTTGTGAGAAAAGTTTCTTCAGAATTGAAAATAGAAGTCTGGTACCAGAACCCTTTTTGAACTTTCAGACTTAATAAATGAAATGGACATTAGTGATTTCATTACAATGGGACAATTTGAATTTACTTATAAATATAGACTCTATCAATGGTGATGACATATGAACTGTTTATGGAACTATTTATGTAAAAATGAAACTGTTTAAATAGATAAATTTAAGTTTTCTAACTAGGCTTGAGATTTAATTTAAAATATAAAGAAAAGGGAGAATTAATATTCCTCAGTATATTTACTTTAAAAAATATTTTCATGTTACTCGACTGAATTAATGTTGTGTTTTGTATAGTTCTATTAAGAAATTGTTCTTGAGGACACAGTCAGTTCCTAGGAACCCGTAATCAACTCTGCCCCAGTTGCCATCCAGCAGGGAAAACTCATGCCGACAGCCCCCTCACCAAAATACCCATCAGACCCTGCACTCTACAAGACTCATGCCATACCCCAATACCCATTCACCTGTGACCCCAGTAACTTCCTGAGACATGGAATGCACCAGCTCTCATTGAACCAAGAGGTGAGTGACTCTTCTTCCACCCAGAGAGTCCTGCATATAGGACCCATGTGAAGGAAACAGTTCAGGATCTGAAAAGTGAAATAGAAACAATGAAGAAGACACAGAGGGAATGCTTAAAATGGAAAATCTGAGAAAATGAACAGAAAACACAGATGCAAGCATAACCAAAAGAACACAAGAGATGGAAGAGAGAATCTCTGATGTAGAGGATACAATAGAGGAAATGGATTTGTTAGTCAAAGAAAACACCAAAGCCAAAAAAGTCATAACATAAAATGTTCAGAAAATCTGTGACACCATGAAAAGGCCAAACCTAAAAATAATAGGGATAGAAGAAGGTGAAGAATACCAATTCAAAGGCACAGAAAATATATTCAACATAATCATGGAAGAAAACTTTTCCAACTTAAAGAAGGAAATACTTATGAAGATACAAGAAGCCTATAGAACAGCAAATAGACTACACCCGTCAAAGAAGTCCCCTCACCACGTAATTAAACCACTAAGCATACAGAATAAAGAAAAAATATTAAGAGCAGCAAAGGAAAAAGGCCAAGTAACTTATAAAGGCAGACTCATCAGAGGAAAACCCAACTTCTCAGTGGAGACTTTGAAAGCCAGAAGGTCCTGGACAAATGTAATGCAGACACTAGGAGACCGTGGATGCCAGCCTAGATTAATATACCCAGCAAAACTTTGAATCACCATAGACAGAGTGAACAAGACATTCCAAGACAAAACCAGATTTTTTAAAAAAAGATTTATTTATTTATTATGTATACAGCGCATATGACTACAGGCCAGAAAAGGGCACCAGATCTCATTACAGATGGTTGTGAGCCACCATGTCATGGCTGGGAATTGAACTCAGGACCTCTGGAAGAGCAGTCAGTGCTCTTATCCTCTGAACCATCTCTCCAGTCCAACAAAACCAGATTTAAATAATACCTATCCACAATTCCAGCCCTACAGAAAGCACTAGAAGGAATATTCCAACCTAAGGAAGTCAGATACACCCACAAAAACACAGGTAATAGATAACTGCACAGCAGTAAGTCTCATAAAAGGGAAACACACACACACACACACACACACACACACTACCACCAAAAGATAACAATAATTAACAATCACTGATCCTTAATACCCCTTAATATCACTGGACTGAATTCACCTATAAAAAGCCACAGACTAACAGAATGGATACGAAATCAGGACCCATCCCTATGCTGCATAGAAGAAACACACTGAAACTTCAGAGACAGACACTATCTCAGAGTAAAAGGCTAGGAAAATACTTTCCAATCAAATGGACTTAAGAAGCAAGCTATCCTAATATCTAGCAAAATATACTTCAAACTAAAATCAATCAAAAGAGATTGAGAAGGACATTACATACTCATCACAGGAATGATCTACCAAGATGAAATTTCAATTCTGAACATATATGCCCCAAATACAAGGGCCCACACATATATAAAAGTAACATTGCTAAAGCTTAAATCACACATCAAACCCCACATATTAATAGTGGGTGACTTCAACACCCCACTCTCCTCACTGGACAGATCATCCAGATCGAAACTTAACAGAGAAATAAGGGACCTGACAGATGTTATGACTCAAATGGACTTAATTGATATCTACAGAACATTTCACCCTAACACAAAAGAATATACCTTCTTCTTAGCACCCCAATGGAACCTTCTCTAAAATCAACCACATACTTGGTCACAAAGCAAATCTCAACAGATACAAAAGAATTGGAATAACGTCCTGTATTCTATCGGACCACCATGGCTTAAAGTTAGATTTCAACAACAACAAAAATTAGAGAAAGCCTACAATCTCATGGAAACTGAATACTGCTCAACTGAATCACCAAAGAGTCAAGGAAGAAATAAAGAAATTTTTATTTATTTTATTTTATTTATTTCTTAGAAGTCAGTAAAAATAAATGTACAAAATAACCAAACTTATGGGACACTATGAAAGCAGTGCTAAGAGGAAAATTCATAGCACTAAATGCCCACAAAAGAAGTTGCAGAAATCTCACACTAGTGACTTAACAAGCATACCTGAAAGCTCTAGAACAAAAAGAAGCAAATTCACCCAGTAGGAATAGATGCCAGGAAATAATCAAATTGAGGGCTGAATCAATAAAATAGAAACAAAGAGAACAATACAGAGAATTGAAACAAAGAGCTGGTTCTTTCAGAAAATCACCAAGATAGACAAGCCCTTATCCAAACTAACCAAAGGCAGAGAGAGAACATTCAAATTAACAAAATCAGAAATGAAAAGTGAGATATCAGCAACAGACAATGAGGAAATCCAGAGAATCATCAGGTCATATTTCAAAAACCTGTACTCCACAAAATTGTAACATGTAAAAGAAATGGACACTTTTCTGGATAGGTACCATATATCAATGTTAAATCAAGAGCAGATAAACACTTTAAATAGACCAATAACCCCTAAGGAGATAGAAACAGTAAAAAAAAAAAAAAACCCATACCAGATGGTTTAAACCTAGAATTCTACCAGATTTTCAAAGAAGAGTTAACCAATACTCTTCAAATTGTTCCACACAATAGAAACAGAAGGAACATTACCAAACTCCTTTTATTAGGCTACTGTTACTCTGATTCCCAAGCTAAACAAAGATGCAACAAAGAAAGAGAATTACAAACCAATCTTCCTCATGAACACTGATGCAAAAATACTCAACTCAATAAAATATTGGTGAACTGACTCAGAGAACAGATCAAAAAAATTATCCACCATGGTAAATTAGGTGCAAGGACGATTCAACATATGAAAAACTGTCAATGTAATATACCATACAAACAAACTGAAAGAAAACAAACACACGGACATTTAATCAGATGCTGAAAAATCCTTTGACAAAATCCATCAGTCCTTCATGATAAATGTCATGCAGAGATCAGGAATACAAGGAACATACCTAAACGTAATAAAGGCAATTTACAGCAAGCAGACAGCCAACATCAAATTAAATGGAGAGAAACTCAAAGTGATTCCACTAAAATCAGGAACAAGACAAAACTGTCTGCTCTCCCCTATATTTATTCAATATAATACTTGGAGTTCTAGCTAGAGCAATAAGACAACAAAAGGAAATCAAGGGGATACAAATTGGAAAGGAAGAAATCAAACTTTCACTATTTGTAGACAATATGATAGTGTACATAAGTGACTCCAAAAATTCTACCAGGGAACTCCTACAGCTGATAAACTCCTTCAGTAATGTGGCAGGATACAAGATTAACAAAATATCAGTAGCCCTCTGTTGGCAGCAGGCGCTGAACAGGCCTTGTGCATAGGCTGTTTGCCCTTAGTTGCCCTAAGGTGCCCTTTTGTCCTTCCTCTTTTCCTGTGGTCAGTAAGTCACAGGATGTTTACGATATAGCTATTGCTGGAACATTGTTTCAAGAATCGGCTCTCTGCTTGCAGTCTTCCTGTTTGGCTGAGCTGCTGGGATGCAGATAGGAACCTGAGGAACATACCCTGACCCCATGGAGAGTAGGAAGTAGCAGGGTATATAAGGCTGATGATTGTCAATAAAGGAGCTCTCTTTGAGTGACGAACCATGGTGTGTCTAGAGTGCTGTTTAACCTCGGCGTCCCTTGCCAGCTCTCGGTTCCCAGCTGTGCAGGTCGCAGCAAGTGGAGGTTCCATCGAGACTTGGAAAGAAGGGGTAAGCGTACAAGGCTCACCTTCACAAAGGAAGGGAGAGGATTGGATGTAACAGAGTAAAATAGGGTAAGTACCATGGGAAATTCCACAGCTAAGGCTCAGTTGGCCACTGAGTTGAGAGAGCTGTTGCAGAAACAAGGAACAGGTATTAAGTCTAGTACCACACTCACATTTGTGGACACTATAGATGAAGCTAGCCCGTGGTTTCTGACAGGAGGAGGGTTGAATATCCCTGATTGGGAACAGGTGAAACGTGATCTACAGAAGGTATTGCAGGATAAGGGATGAGGGAACTTTCCTATTGCAGCCTTTTCTCTTTGGAGGCTGGTAAAGGATGTGCTATTAACTGACAAAGTGAAAGTGAAAGAACAATTAGCAGAATGTGAGCAGGCTTTCGCCACTGCCCAGGAACCTGATACAAATGAATCTTTAAAAGGGGAAAAAGAGGAAGAGAAGGTTATGAAACCCCGCAAGAAACTTGCAGTTCAGGATGATGAGAGTGACCTTGAGTCTATATATGAGTTGTTGGATGAGGAGGAGCAGTTAGAGAGAGAGATCGAAGAATTATAAAGGCGGCTGCAGAAAACGAAAGTAAAACATACAGCAGTGTTACAGGGCATAGCACAGACCAGACCACAGAAAAGTGCCTGCATACTGAAGTGGAGTGATCAGGAGGGGCATGAAGGACATTTTCAACCTTATGTTGTATTTGGTTTACCTACTAACCTGTGGGGAAGAGATGTGTTAAACACCATGGGAGTGGTTCTCACTACTCAAGCTCTAAAGGGAGAAAATCCATTCATTAATAACATAATGATGGATATGGGATGGACACCAGGAAAAGGGCTGGGAAAGGCAGAGCAGGGTTGTGTTGCTGCTCTTACTGCTGCCGATGAGGTCACCAGACTACTTGGAGATTGGAGAGGCTTAGGGCATTTTTAGTATGGGTCACTGCTGTGCAGCCTTCTCCCACACCTATTACTTGGTTATCTGATGAGCCTGTGTGGGTAGAACAGTGGCCCTTACCACCAGAAAAATTGAGGGCCGCCCATGAGTTAGTGCAGGAACAATTGTTGGCAGGGCATATTGTCCCTTCCATGTCCCCCTGGAATACTCCTATTTTTGTTATCAAGAAAAGGTCTGGAAAATGGAGACTTTTACAAGATTTACGTGCAGTAAATGCCACTGTGCAGTTAATGGGGGCTCTCCAGCCAGGCCTTCCCAGCCCAGTTGCTATTCCCAAAGATTGGCATATGATAGTGCTAGATTTGAAAGATTGCTTTTTTACTATTCCTTTGGCTCAGCAAGATTGCCAGCGTTTTGCATTTTCTGTTCCTTCTATTAATTATAAAGAACCATATAAGTGGTATCATTGGGTTATTTTACCTCAAGGAATGGCTAATAGCCCTACTATGTGTCAAATGTATGTTGCAGAAGCCATACAAACCATTAGCGCAAAGTTTCCATATGTATACATTATACATTATATGGATGATATATTGTTGGCAGCATCCACCCAAGACTGTGTATTACAAGTTTATGCAGATTTGCAACAAGCACTTGCAGCTGCAGGATTAGTGATTGCCCCAGAAAAGGTACAAAATATGACTCCTTATCAATATTTGGGATATACTATAAATTCTGTAGGGATATTTCCACAGAAATTACAATTTTGTATTGCAGAATTAAAGACATTGCATCATTGGCAGAGGTTTCTAGGGGAAATTCAATGACTCCGCCCCTCCTTCCAAATACCCACTGGAGAACTTAAGCCTCTCTATGATGTTTTAAAAGGAGATTCTTCTCCAACTTCCTTAAGGACCCTATCAGCGGAAGCCAAGGCTGCTTTAGGAAAGGTAGAACAAGCACTACGAGAACTCCAAGTGCAACAAATAGATTATACCAAACCCTTATTATTACTAATTCTTCCCTCTAAATTTTCACCTACGGGAGTATTTTGGCAAACAGGACCCATATTTTGGGTGCATTTATCTGCATCCCCATCTAAAACTTTGAATGCATATTATGAATTAGTAATTCAACTCCTATGGAAAGCTAAATATATGGGGGAATCCTTGTTTGGAAAGTCTCCTGAGTGCATTGTACTCCCTTATACACAAGAAATGTCAACTTATTTGCAAAGAGAACATGAAGCTTGGTGCCTTTTCTTGTGTACTTTCACAGGCTATATAGATAATCATTATCCAAAACATAAACTTATAGAAAGCTTTAAAGTGTGTAGTTTTATTTTTCCCCATATTGTAAAATAGGAACCTATTAAGGGTGCTCATTTGATTTTTACTGATGCATCTAATGGAGGTTTTGCTGTGGCCATCAGTGGGGATGAGGTAACGCTGGTGGCAGTGCCCTCCATGTCTGCACAACAAGCTGAGATTACAGCTTTACAATTGGCTTTGCAAGTTTACTCTTTAGAACCTATAAATGTCTATACTGATAGTTGCTATGTGGCCAAAATGATGCATAGTATTGAAACCACTCCATACATTGGAAAACAGTAAACAATAAATTCTCAATTACAGACCATTCAAAGGTTAATTTGGGCTAGAAAACATCCTCTGTTTGTGGGCCATATTCGAGGACACTCTGGTCTTCCAGGGGCACTTGCAGAAGGCAATGCCACTGCAGATGTAGCTACTCATTTCACTTGTGTAGTCACCACCTTTGATCAGGCATTTCAATTACATCAGAAACTCCATCTCATTGCGCAAACTTTACAGTATCGTACTGGCTGTACTCACACTGAGGCCTTAAAAATTGTATCTAGGGCCGGGTGGTGGTGGCGCACGCCTTTAATCCCAGCACTTGGGAGGCAGAGGCAGGCGGATCTCTGTGAGTTCGAGGCCAGCCTGGGCTACCAAGTGAGTTCCAGGAAAGGCGCAAAGCTACACAGAGAAACCCTGTCTCGAAAAACCAAAAAAAAAAAAATTGTATCTTCTTGTGCCACTTGTGTTCCTTTTATTCATGTACCATCATTAGGTGTTAATCCTCGTGGTCTATGTCCCAACGATATCTGGCAAATGGATGTCATGCATATTTCAAGTTTTGGAACTTTATCATATGTACATGTGTCTGTGGACACATATTCTCATTATATAGTAGCCACCCTTCACAAGGGGGAGCATGCACAAGATGTAATTTAACATCTTTTGGCTGCTTTCTCTTAAGTGGGAGTTCCACAGTGTTTTAAAACAGATAATGGGCCAGCTTATGCCAGCCAAAGTTTTCAGAAATTTTGTTCACAATGGAATATAATTCATAAAACTGGCATTCCCTATAACCCTCAAGGATAAGCAATAATTGAACGAGCACATAAACATTTAAAGACTTATTTGCAAAAAACAAAAGAAGGTGAGATGTACAGGGATGTACAGGGACCACAATTACTCCTTTCCATTACTTTATTTATTTTAAATTTTTTGCTTGTGGATGTTCATGGGCATACTGCTGCTCAACGGCATTTTTTGGGCCCCTCTCCCTCTGAGGTTCTGGTCAGGTGGAAGGATCTTTCCACAGGCACATGGCAGTCCCCGGCACCACTATTGGCTAGGGTGAGGGGGGCAGTTTGTGTATACCCTCCAGGTGCTGAGAAACCAATCTGGATACCAGAACGGTGTGTTCAGCCTGTGGAACAGACACAGAAATCTCAACATGAAGAACCTCATGATTCCGATGGTGCTGATGGTCATTAGCCCTTGGGTCTACACAGAGCCTTCACTGAGCCTGGTTAAGAATCCTCCAGTTTTGTTGCCAGTAAGTATTGAAAGCTCTGTGTTTCCTGCTGTCTTTGCCTCTAATGGGACTATTGGAACTGCAGCTAGTAATGTTAAACATGATGTGCAAAGCATAAATGTCACCATGAATTTATGTAATTCCCTATGCTTTGCTCAAAACTTTACTGCAGGATTCAACAATACCATTTTTTTCTTTATTCTCTGGAAAGGCTTGGGTGTGGGAGGGGAGGAGTTAAACTGTTCAACTTTGAATTGCAGCCTAAGTAATTGCTGGAGTCCTAATGTCACACATGCTGTGGTGGTGAGAATTCCTGCCTTTGTTATGATGCCGCTGGAACAGAATGCAGCAGAATTCCCTTGCAACTTCATCACAGCAGATGGGACCTTGGCATAACTGCTGCTATAATTGCTACTGTTGCAACGTCTGCTGTTGCACTCACTACAGCTGGATTGGCTATTTCCCAGGGAGTGCAACAGGCTACTACTATTAATGCCCTGTCGGAAAGAGAGGCTGGTGCTTTGGACATCCAACAGACTTTAAATGAACAATTAGACAACATATGTTATGTGCCTATGGGTTTTCTGAAATATGTGTAACCCCTCATATTGTTGTGAATGCATCTGCTAAGGTTAAAGAATTGAATGATTACTTAAGAGGGCCATGGAATGCAACTTTTGTAAATTTTACTTTGCAACTAGTTCATGCCATTGTTTGTATTAATGAAACTAGGGTCACTCCTGTTGATGAAAATGTTTGGTGGCAAGCTATGTCAAAAATTGCTGGATGGGTTACTAGGTGGTCAGCGTCCATTTCCCTACTTATCCTGTGTATATTGGGTCTTGGGCTCGGATTCTTCATGGTGTACCGATGGCGTCTCTAGTTTAGGCAAGGCCAACGGGCAACCAAGCAAGCTTTATTAGCTATGCAGCCCCCTGAATCTGCTCAGGTGTGGTTACAATGTTGGAAAGATAGTACCCAAAGACGGGCAACTCCTGTGCCATGCTGCTGACCTAAGGCAGGGGATAGAAGGGCCTCCCCAAGGATGGGTAAGTCAGACAGGGTGCTACAGGTGACCTGAGACAGGGGCTATCTGTGTGCTTTAAAAAAGAAAAGGAGAGGACATATTGGCAGCAGGTGCTGAACAGGCCTTGTGCATAGGCTGTTTGCCCTAAGTTGCCCTAAGGTGCCCTTTTGTCCTTCCTCTTTTCCTGTGGTCAGTAAGTCACAGGATGTTTATGATATAGCTATTGCTGGAACATTGTTTCAAGAATCGGCTCTCTGCTTGCAGTCTTCCTGTTTGGCTGAGCTGCTGGGATGCAGATAGGAACCTGAGGAACATACCCTGACCCCATGGAGAGTAGGAAGTAGCAGGGTATATAAGGCTGATGATTGTCAATAAAGGAGCTCTCTTTGAATGACGAACCATGGTGTGTCCAGAGTGCTGTTTAACCTTGGCGTCCCTTGCCAGCTCTCGGTTCCCGGCTGTGCAGGTCTCGGCAGTCCTCCTATATACAAATGATGAACAGGCTGAGGAAGAAATCAGAGAAACATCACCCTTTACAATAGCCACAATGATATAAAATACCGTGGGGTAACTCCAACTAAGCAAGTGAAAGACCTGTATGATAAAAACTTAAAGTCCCTGAAGAAAGAAATTGAAGAAGATATCAGAAAATGGAAGGATCTCCCATGCTCATGGATAGGTAGGATTAACATAGTAAAAATGGCAATCTTACCAAAAACAATCTAACAATACAATGCAATCCTCAGGAATTACATGAGATCACTATGAGTGAACTGGGGGTGAGGGTTGGGCAATGGAGGGTAGGTGATAGGGGATAAAAACATAAGGGAATGGGGTGGTCTGAGCTGGAACAGGAATAGAGTGGGAAAGCAATGAGAGAGATACAATGATGGAGGGAGATATAATGGGGGAGAAAGAGAAATCTTGTGCTAGGGAAGTTGCCAGGAATCCCCAAGGATAACCCCAGCTTGGAATACTAGAAATAGTGGAAATGGTTCTTGAACTGAACTGGCTTGCCCCAGTGATCAGATCAGTGAATACCCTAACTGTCATCACAGAGCTTTTCTCCAATGACTGATGGAGGCAGATGCAGAGATCCACAGCCATACACCAGGCAGAGCTCCAGGAGTCTAGTAGGAGAGAGAGAGGAGGGTTTCTATGAGCAAGTGCATTATGATCATGATGGGGAAACCTGCAGTGATGATCAAATCAAACTAGTGGGAACTCATGAAAGTTGGATCAATGACTGTGGAGCCTGCATGGGACTGGATTAGGCCCTCTGTATGGTGAGACAATTATGTAGCTTAATCTGCTTGGGAGGCCCCCTGGTGGTAGAATCAGAATCCATCCCTGGTGCGTTAGGGGGCTTTTTGGAGCCCACTACCTATGATGGGACACCTCATGCAGCCTTGAGGCATTGGGAAGGGCTTGGACTTGCCTCTACTGGATGTGCCTCCC
>CABHPQ010166574.1:0-47153 GCA_902168405.1 Peromyscus aztecus
AGTTGCAGCAAGACCAAGCTTTTACCCCTGCATCAAGGCTGAACAAGACGTCCCACCATAGAGCATAGGCTCCAAATTTTAGTTTATTTATATGTTACATGTATAAATTATATATTTAGTGTACATAATATATACAATAATCTATAAATGTAAGCATTTACAAATGGTGCATGTATTTGACAATGGTTTTCATTATTCAAAGAATTTTCATTGCAAAACTCAAGATAAATTTACTTTCATGTACAATTATTTAATGCAAATGTGTATGGTGTGACTTAACATAACTTATATTCTGCATCATCTCGATGACTCATTTTGATCCAACCTTATGCTAAATGTGGAAGAGAATAAAATGGCTTCTGAAACTCTGTCACATGTGTAAGGAAACATGGACCTAATACTTGATATGTAAACTGTGTAATACATCATATCCTAAACATGCCAAGATTCAGTGATTTTAATTTTTTAATTTAGTGAGCTCTTTTGAATGTCAAATGTACTTTAAACAAAGTAGTGATTGATAATATATATTTTATTAGTGTGATTAAGTATGAGAATCTCACCTATTGAAGTTTAGGCCAGTCCTAACTTCATGACTCATACTGAAAATTAATTGAATATAATACCACACACCTTGAATATTTTAAAATATTTCTTTGAAATTCTGTCACAAATAATCATCATTTAAACTACACATGGTGGTGAAATTATGTTTTTCAAGAAAATTTAAAAATGAGCTTAACTGCATCTATCAATTTGTAGATAGCCTCTTAGATCTTAGATTCATAAAGGCAATACACAGTTTAATAGAATAACAAAAATATTCTGTATTTTTTTCATATGCTGTATCATGTAGAGAAAACTAAAGCTAATAAGTTAATTTCAACATGAATACTTTGAAAGTATTGCATGTGACCTATCAATGTGTGAGTAATAAATCTTCATATGGCAAATAATGGAAGTCAAAGGTGAACAGAACGACCAAATCACTTACTTGTATGAAAGAAATTTGGGGATTATAAAATGCACTGCCCAGGTTAAGTAGGCAAAGGCACTTGCTTTAAACATTGATAAGCTGAGTTCAGTTGCCAGGATCCACCTGTTGGAAAAGAAAATGATCTCTGAAAAATGTATCACATATACTATGACAGGAGAAAACAGAACACACACACACACACACACACACACACACACACACACACACACAGAGAGAGAGAGAGAGAGAGAGAGAGAGAAATACACACACACACACACACACACACAGAAATATACACACAAAAAAACCTAAACATACACACACACCCAAAAACACACACTAAAATAAATAAATTTCTTTTTTAAAAAGGGGGAGTAATTTTACTTTGTTCTAAAATAACAGCTATCCAGCTTGGTGTTGGTGGCTCACGCCTTTAATCCCAGCACTCGGGAGGCAGAGCCAGGTGGATCTCTGTGATTTCGAGTTCAGCCTGGGCTACCAAGTGAGCTCCAGGAAAGGCGCAAAGCTACACAGAGAAACCCTGTCTTGAAAAATCAAAATAAATAAATAAATAAATAAATAAATAAATAAAAAATAACAGCTATCCAAAGGATATTGTACATGTCTATTACATTCTATGTTACCATTAAATTTATTTTGTATAACTCATATTGTAGAGTCATAAAATTCTTGTCTTTCCTTGAAGGAGAGCTCACATAAATAAGTGCTAAGTTGTTAAAAAGGAAAAAAATACAAAAAAAGTGTTTTCATTTATTGAAATTTCCAAAAGGCATCATTCAAGTAAAATCCAATACAAGATTCAACTATACAACTCTTGAGTATACATATATATTCAAAGAACTCCAGGTCTTACTCCAGAGATATTTGCTCATTCATATTTAGTGATGCTCTATTCATAATAATCAGAAATTGAAAACAGCACAAATACCTGCCAACTGAAGGATGAAGATTGTGAATACAAATGTGATACCTTTAGGTGATGAAATATTATTTAGCTGTTAATAGAAATGAAATTATGAAAATTGCAAGTCTGTTTGTACTAGAAAATATCATCCTGAGTGAGGTATCGAGACACCAAAAGACACATATTGCATGCTTTTTCTTACACGTGGATGTTAGCATTTAAGCTTTAGATAAGTGTGTTTCTGTGTGACCACAGAGGTTCAGTCATGTGTAAGGCATTGGGGAGGAGAAAGGGTTCTTCCAAGGAAGGTGAGCAGAACATGTTGCTATGAAGAGATAAAGAGGAAAGTGGAGTAAGGGAATGAAACAGGGAAGAAATGGAAAGGCAGGATAAAGGAGGAAACATGGAGAGGAGTGACTATGACTGAAGACCTTCTGAAGAGCCATATGGACACCTACTACTGTAGAAGCCTCCTAACAAAATTATGACTGGTGACTTCTTTTAAAGTAGCTAAAGAGTGAGTACAGCCTTCCAATACATAGGTACGTCATTACTCATACTTTTAAATAAAGAAGAAATCAAATAACAAGTAGTAGCTAAAACAGACATTGAATGAAACTGAAATGACTATCAAGTTATATCTGATGCAAAAATGCCATTAACTTTTTCACACAGTAACAATATTAATTTACAAATGATGTGCACTAATCTGGGAACAATTATATAACAAGAAACTATAAGAAATATCATATACATTTGTCAGGTAAGACTCTTACTATTATTTGGGTTCAAATAAACTATAAGCATTATCTAATCATTTAATACTCATCCATAATTGTAATAAAATACATTTGTTTGAGTCATTAGATGCCAGATAAATTGATTACAATCTGGGGACCAAAGTTTTATGATTTCCTTGAATTATTATTCAGTGGTAAGTACTGATGGGTGAAATGAATCATTGAATCATAAAAATGAAAGCCTCGAACCAAATTCAAAGTCACCTTTTCCAACCGTGCTGAAGCAATTGAAACAAATGGAGTCTATCAGATAGCTATCTGTCATGTCATTAAAAATTTCCCTTAAGAGAAATTTATCCACCTCCCTAAGTGCATAGCTCTTAGCTTTGGCTGGCTTGATTACTCGGATACAAAGTCTGCTGTTTGACTTCAAAATAATGAGAAAAATATTAAATAGCCTTTCAGCAAGTTTTTATTTCTTACTCCTCGTAGATCAGTGTAACACTGAAAATAAAAATGACAGGTTTCTTTCTTAAAATAATCTCCAACTTGCATTCTGCACCCTCTGTTTGACATTTTTCTCCTTCCCATAATATATCTGTCCCCAATTTCCTCTAATTGTTATTTCATCTCCTGCTGTTTTTTCTTTCTATTACATTTTTATTGAAAATATATTCTCTCATACAATATGTCCTAATTGTAGCTTCATCTCTCTCTCTCCTTCCAGGTCCTCCCCACTTTTCCTCCCATCCTGTATCACTCGTTATTATCTCTCACTAGAAAAGAACAGGCTTCTGAGAGACAGCAACCAAACATGACGAAATAAAATATAAGGAGATGAAGGAAAAACTTACATATCCACGTTGGACATGACAGCCCAACAGGAAGAAGAGTTCTCAGAGCTGGCAAAAGAGTCAGAGACACAGTCTTTATCACAGTCAGGATTCCCATAAAAACACTAAGTTAATAGCTATATGATAGAAGCAGAGAACCTGGTGCAGATCCCATAGTCCCCATGCTTGCTGCTTCAGTCTCTGTGAGCTCATATGTGCCTTGTTGAGTTGATTCATAGGTCTGTGTTCTATAGGTAAAGTCCATCTTCCCTGACTCTTAAAGATTTTATTTTTCTTCTTCCTCAGGTTTCCCTGAAATCTGAGGGGAGGGATATAATGGAGGCCTCCAATTTAGATTCTATGTCTGCATTGGAGCGTCACAGAGTATATGAACCACACTTAGAGAAGGCTCTATGTCCAGCAGTAGATGGCCAACACATAGTGAAGTCAATGGTGTCTTGGAGATCTTTTGTCTGATAATGTATTATTTGAGAGTACTGGATATTTGTTTATATAATATGGTTTCTGATTTTGTGTTTTTATGGCGCATGCACGTGTGTGTGTGTGTGTGTGTGTGTGTGTGTGTGTGTGTATCTGCATGTGTTTATGCTTTTCCTGCTTTTTCATTTTTTATATTTTATTATTTATATTATTTTGTTTTGGTTTATTTTATTTGCCTGTTTATTTTCAAAAGAGAGAGAAAGAAGGCATGATTTGAGATTGGTAGGTAGGCTAGAAGAATCTGAGAAGAGAGGAGGAAAGAGACTCTGTCATCAGAATATACTCTAAGAAAATAATTTATTTCCAATAAAAAAGAAAAATAATAAAGTAAATTATATGAAAAAAGATAAGAAAAGGAAGTGATCACTTGAACGCATCAGATATTAAAGTTACTATAATTCCATACCAAATTCACATTTCCTGAAGATCCTTCGGACTGATTTTCCTACAGTTTAATGGCCCTGATAAATCATTGTCACATATAAAATTCTCTGTCATGTTACCTACCACTTATTCATCTGTAGAATATTGCTAGCATTATTTTGGGGGTTCAAAATCTGTTATTCATAATCCAAAAGTTGTTTTCATTTTGATTGCAGCTTTTATGATATAGATCTATCTAGCTTCCCTTTCTTGGTCTTCAATAGCTTTAGAATCAGAAACAAAATTTTTTTTCTATAAAAAAGTTTTTATTTTGTTTTCTTTTCTTTTTTGTTTTTGTTTTTTTTGTGTGTGTAGTGTATGTGTTTGTGTATATGGGGTCTGTGTGCATATGCGTGTGTGTTTCTATGAATCTATGTGCATAGATATGTGGGAATATGTATACTTAGACCAGAAGAAGGAATTGGACATCCTATAAAATGCTGTGCATATTTTTTGAATCATGATTTCCCTCTTGAATGTAGGGCTAGTTCATACCTTGCTTGGTTAGAAGCCAGAGAGCCTCAGCAATTCTTCTGTCTCCACATGCCTTTAAAGAGGAATAAATGAGCATTTGCACAAATACCAAACTTGTTATGTGCTTGTTAGATTTCAAACTCTGTTCCTCAGATTCTCATGTAAATAGTCTTGAATTCTGAGCCATCTCTTTTGTTTCAGAAATATTCTGATATGACTTATGATGGCCAACTCATCATGACTCTATTTTTACGGTGCATATATGGTATGACTATACATGTCTATTCTGATTAAAATTACTCATTAGTCAAGTTTTTAATTACCAAAATACAAAATGCATATGAAGTTAAAATAATTGAATAATTTAAATTTAAATTTATAGGAAGATGATTTATAATTTTATATTGCTAATAAATCACTGGAACCTTAGTTAATATGGTATGGATTATATCATTCAGTTAATGGGTAACTGTAATGAAAGCCATATTAAAATAAAGGAATTGGATTAAGTTCATAAATCTATCTCCTTTATTTGGTGTTTAATGCTCTATAATGGCCACCATTTTAGATGTTTGCAATTATTGCACTTGAGTGATGTATTTCAATCATGACTGATCATGTATTTTTAGAAATTCAGGTTTCTGAAAAAGCCTCTATGGTTGTAATTTGCAATGGAATTTTAAAAATTTAAAAGCATGCTAATTTTGTGCACTTAGTTCTGCTACTCAAAGTGAATTTCTACCTAAGGTTTAATTTTATCAGGATTTAGTAACATTATTAATGGTCAAATATTTTTTATTATTTATTTTATCATGAACTTTACCAATATGAATTTCAGAAACACTGAATATCTGATTTAAATTAGTTAAATAATATTCTTGTATTAAATTGTTGTCAGGAAATACTAGTTTCTTTCGATGTTGAAGATTTTATCATGAGACATATTTAGAATGGGAGACAAAAAGTTTAATGCCCACATTATAATAGTACAATAAACTAATTATCATTGTAAAAATCATAGGAATGTAAAATGGACAAAGGTCACACAGAAATGGAATATGGATCTTATGGCTTTTTAGTGTGCTAGGAATAATGAAACCAGGGATGACTATGTCTCTAAGTAATTCCCATGTGGTTGCTATTTGATAGTTAATGTTCATTGACTTTGGCATAGCAATTAGTTCTCTAAAAATATTCTTCAAGGGTGATTGTTAATGGATAACTTTGTTTTATTTTTCAATTTGTTCTTCCATACGGGGGCTAGGATCTCAAAAATACTAGTTATGGTGAAATATAAACTTTAAAATCATGTGAGTGCGACCTAATTAATGTCCCCCATGATTGAATTATTCCTCTGATCATTTATTTCTGTGTTACTTTATGGGGATTAGTTGGGATTTCAGGAGATAAAGAAGCTAGCATATATATCAACATTCCAATTATTCCGTAGATATTGCAATAATTGTCATTTTCTGCTTGTCAAAATTTTGGTGTTTGTATTATAATTATTTTTGCAATATTAGTTTTATAATAAATAGTACATATACACACAGCTCTGTTCAGAAAGAGTTAATCAAATTTATATTTCATGGGATTATTTATAATGGCCATGAGTTAGTGGCTGATAAGGCATCTAATTTGTTAACAGTTCTTGCATGGATGTAATAGACTATGTAGTCCTAATTCACACAAACTACAAATGAGATTTAATATGCAGACATTAAAGTGGTATTTAATCAATTAATAATTATATGGAGCTATGTTTAATTTTCAAATTCATGATTCTTTATAACATATATTCTACTTAATTATTGAAAGTATAGCATACTTAAAAGTTCCTGCATCCAAACTAGAATGGAAACATTATATAAAATTCAAACTATGAATACACTTTTAGGAGTATAAATATACTTTTGAAATATTCATATGCTATAATGAAAATTGAATTTACTATATGTTGTAATTCAAATGCACAGATAGGGAACTGTTACAAAGTGGGTTTATGATCCAGATGTACCACTTACTATCTGTATAAGAGGTAAATTATTTAAAAACTTCTTTGTTACATCTTCTGCAAAGCAGTGCCACTGTTTCGGCAGTTATTTTAGTGATTTGATCTCAGCAATCACCATTTACTTCCCAAGGACACTGTGAAAAGAAATTACTTTTTTTTATTTTATTACTTTATTATTGTTATTAGGAAATTTTCTGTTCATTTTACATACCAACCACAGATCCCCCTTCCTCCCTCTTCTCACCCCCTAGCCTTCCTCCCCAACCCACCCCCTATTCCCACCTCCTCCAAGTCAAGGTCTCCCATGGTTTACCCAAGTCATGATCCTTACCCTTAACTCATGGGATACAAAGATATATTTTTACAACTGTATATGTTATATGTTTGCATATATGCTAAGAGCTACATAAAGATCAATGCCATCACTGACAAAACCAAATATAAACTCTAATCGCTTATCTCACCGTATTTAATACCACACAGCGTCATACTTTCTTCTGATGCCAATTGTGTTATGGTTTGTAAACAGAAAACAAACAAACAAAAAACATGACACATACAAACATACCCAACAACAACAACAAAAAGCCAACTGGAAGTGAACTCAAATGACTTCCTGAAAGCTTTTAGCATGTGATTATTCAGAAGGTTTGTGACTATGAGAGTCTCTCCTCTTTTTTTTTTCATGAAAAATATTTATTGTAAACTGAGTAATGTTTCATCCATGGGAGGCTAGCGTTCAGGAGACTGAGTTTTCCCCTGATCCTTAAGCATAGGGTTAACTTGTGGTAGGTGTATCAATTTGGGTTGGGCACCCTAATAGGGAATAGGTAGACTTGAAAGAACTATAATATATGGACAAGATGGAGTTATATAATGTAAATGTGAGATTTGTTGGAGGTTTTCTGGCAGGACTGCTGTTCCCTCTTACATTTCAAATTCAAAATCTATGTTAAGAAGAAACCCTTAATACCTCCCTGAATGCAGCATTACTGATCAGCATGTCGCATGGCCAATGGTAGAAATCAATTTATACCTTGTTTCTAACTGTCATTGGTTTGCTCCAGGATTTTCCCATGCAAGCATGCGTCATAACGCTTACTTCCATCTAAAGTTGCATTCCTCATTAGCTTTTAACTTCAGTGTTTATCTGTATCCTTTATAATCACATATAAGACTGTCCATAAGGCCAGGAATTTATCATAGTGACTTAATTTGGTTGTTTGATTTTCTTGCCTTTGATACTCACTATGCTGGAGTTTGTATATTCTTTACCTCCAATCCTTTCTGTCCCCAAAATGAACGACATTCCATTTTCTGTGGAACTGTGGTGTGGAAATATCAAATTTATATATATCACCTAGCGAGAAGTCATAGTGTTTTCTTCCCAGGAATGAATTAAAGACAATTATTGATACTGTCTGTACTGATTCCGTATTCTTATTCAGTTTTACAGTATAAATTGAATACTATTTCTTTTCAATCCCCATTTACAACCTTCTAAAGTGGTTCTCAACTTTTGGGTCAGGACCCATGTGGTGGGTTGAAGGACCTCTTTTCACAGGGTCCCATATCAGATATCCAGCATATCAGATATTTGTATTATGATTCATTACAGTAGCAAAATTACAGTTATGAAGTAGCAATGAAAATAATTTTATGGTTGGGGGTCATCACAACATGAAGAATTGTATTAAAGGATCATAGCATTAGGAAGGTTGAGAACTACTGGTCTAAAGTCCTGCTTTCAGTGAGAACTCACAAGTTAACTGTGGCTGATAAGCCCATCTAATCAAGATACCACACATCCAAGTTGAATCATTTCATAGACTGACATAACTTACTCAGACTTAAATGCCTTCTTGGGTTATGGAAATACCTCTGGCTCTTGGCTCTGTATACTTTATTTTGGCCTATCATTGGTTTGCTCTAGGGTTTTCTGATGTAAATTGAGATCATACTATTGAACTTTAGTGAAACAGCATGCTTTATTAGTAACTTCTTTAGTTATCTCCATCCTTCATATTCACATATAAGAGGGAATAGACTATTTATTAGGCCAGAGATGGATCAAAGTGGATTCTTTAACTTTATGATGTGTAAAGATAAATAAATACAGTGCAGGTAGTTGCCAATAAGTTTAAATTAATCATCCATGTAGCCTGAAATTTGTATGATATCCTTTTTTACTTTTAAATTTGCAATCATATGTTTTATTTTTCCTTTTTGCTTCACTTACTATATGACTGAAAGAGAGAGAGAGAGATGGAGGATATCTCTATTGGTCAAGTGTGTACATGAAGAAAGAAGGAATTAGAAATGGAACCTACATGTTTCTGAGAACTGTAGCTAGCTTTCCTTCTAAGGCAATCTGTTCAGTGGTTACAATGGACTCATTTCTTTCTTTCTTTTTTTCGTCTCAAACACTATTGCATTTCATGAATCTGTATTCTGTGAGTAAGGTACTTCTGATAACAGAGGATTGATTTCCCTCGTCTACTTTCGTTCCAAATTCAAATGCTCTCTTAAGAAGAAACAATTAGCTTTTCTCCAAATGCAATGTTACTGATGAGCTTGTTTCATGGTCAATGGTAGAAATCAATTTTCATTTAAGAACCTACAGTACTTTGCCTTTTTTCCTTTTCTGTAGTCTATTGATTCTTCCCCCTGTGGAAAGGCACTATCCATTCGACTGTAGCCAGACACTTTACAGGGGTCCATCTTAACAGAAGAGGTGCCTAGAAAGGATTTCCTCTGCATGTGTCTACATTTTAATATATGGATATATGTCCTTCTACCTGCTATGATTTGGGACAGAAGACTTCTGCCTAGAAAGTCAGAAACATTACTGTGATATGACTTAAAATATGATAATCTTTGACATTTCTGGAAGTTTCAGGGGGCTATCAGCAATGCAAGGAATTCTATAATGGACTATAAAATCTTCTTCTAGTTAAGTGTGATCACCAAATCCATGAGGTCCAACAATTGTTTGAGAGAATTGTCTTCCAAGCACTGAAGGAAGGATGTTTTGTGTTTGAAATTTTTAGTAGTTATTGACTGGAATAAGAACAATACTGGAAAATTGTTTTATCACCAGAATCATACCCATTGTAGTTCCTGCATTTATACAAAAGAGTCGACTTCATGGAAAGGGATTTCAGAGATGGCATGGATTTGGCTGTTGGTATTTGAAAGCAAGATCATTTTTTTTATGCTTGTTTACTATGAAGATTATCTACAAATATTACAAGGTAAAATTGCCTTAGAAATTTAGTTTCCAAAAATACATATCTTCTGTGGAATGCCATTTCTGATAAGTATTTATTAAAGTTACTACTTGAAATTTTCATATATATTCTGATGGGGGATAATGTCTATTCATCCCAATTTTTATTTGAATGCATGGCTCAGAAGGATAAAACAACAAAATTAAATCATATGGTAAAATATAACTGTTTCCAATGTCTTCCAATTTCATAAAGAGATAGAGAACATATGTTGTCTGATATCAGAAAGCCAGAAAAATGCTTCCACACTTGAAACAAAAGAATGAGCTAAACAAGCCCCTGACTCTAATATTTTACATTAATTTAACTTGTTTCATTTATTAGAAGTGGACACACATACACACACACACACACACACATACACACACACACATATATATATACATATATATATATATATATATATACACCTTGGGATATCAGTATATGCTTATATTATGAGTTTTATTAATTTTCCCTGCATTAGATGTATAGCTCAGTATATATACATTATATCTGTTTGCTAAATGACATTAAATGAGTTACTGAAAATTATTTGAAAAACATCAATAAGCTATAGTTATAATACAGAAATGATTATGTAAACATAATCATTGTAGACATGTTTTAGTATGACTCCTTACAGAATTTTCATATAATAACTTAACAAAGCTGCAATTGCCATTACCTAAATAAATAATATGAAATTACTGATAGAATAAAATACAATACAACATCATACAGTATAATACAGTATAAAAATACAATACAACAAGATAAAATATATTGTGAAGATAGGCAATGTTTGGAACATAATTTACTGTGAGTTTAGGGGACAATTGAGGGATATTTCTTTTCCATCATGAACTATCTGAGTTGGGATTCAAGCAGTTTGCACAATGAAGGATGCCACCTCACTATGCAGTACTTCAACAAAGGGGGGTGAGTTGTTTGGGGGATATTCTTAGGTGAAGAATTGAAATAAAATTTTGATTTTCGTGAACTAGAAAAGGTCACTGATCATTAGCCTCTGAAGAGATTTTCAAACAGCAAATATTTAATTGAACAAGAGGGTAAATGATCCAGTGCGGGAATTAATTTTCCTAGGAAAAAAAAAGAAAAAGAAAAATTGACTAAATAAGGAGGAAATTTAAGAGAAGCAGTAGAAAAACATCCACATTGTTTTCCCTTTGGCAAAATCTATATAACAACTTGTGAGTTTGACTGCTAAACTAATTAAGTCTGGAATATCCTTGGAAAGTGATTTTCCATTTATATGTCTTAATTTCATTTTATTTCTTACATTCTAGTATACAAGTGGATTTTGTTGTCAGGATAAATGTATAGCTAGCTTATATTCTAAAGGTTTTATTTTAAAGAAAAACATTGCTTTTACTTATAGATAAAAAAATCAATACTTTCCTTCTGAATAATGATCTTCTCTCGGGATTTTAAAAATACAAACCGTACAGACCCATTATATTCTGTCACTTAACAGTGAAAGAAAAAAAATGCGAGCCAGTCTTTATTTTTCAGCTTTGTTATTCAATAGGTCTTAACTTATCTTTAATTTTGCATGTGCATTACCTTGTATTTTTAGGCAAACACAGTTTACTTTGCAAGTTTTCAGTGAGTATCCATTTTATATTCACAAGTAAGCCTTCAGCTCAGTGTGATTCTTTTGATATTTTATTCATTTTCATTTCTGATCTTTTATATATTTTCATTTAAATTGCAACCATGATAACTGAATGTAATCTCCACATTTACTTTGCTTCATATTGAAATTTCTGTTGTATGTCTGTCTGTTCCCCTCTTAATTGTTAATTTCCTGATTGAGTCATTATACACATTCAACAGTTCATTTCAATGTGTGTTCAGCAATGATATACTTACACAGCTGCATGTTCACTACGCTAAGTCAAATGCAGATCATTTCCATTACACTTATATGTTTTTTTGTTCCTCTTTGCTCTTAAGCCCTCTCTTCCAAGTTGGCCTCAGAAAACCACAAACTTACATTGTTTTTCTATACATTTGTCTGTTCTAAAAGTATCCATGTAATTGAATCATGTGGTCCTATGACTGACATTTCTTTACTCTTTCAGGACATCTAGATTGTCTTCCCCATTACTATTTCAGCTCTATGCAGTTCTTAAACCTGCTCAACTCCCCTCAACCTTTTTTTTTTTTAATCTAACACTGCACTTTCATTTCCTTCAAATTCTTTCTTTGGTCCTCACTCCCATCTCTAGCCTCTACACTGATGTTTCAATATCATTTATAAAAGTCTTTATAAAATCCCATCTTTAGAAATTAGTATCATGCCACTTGTTAGGATAAAAATTATATAGTCCTATTAAAAACTAAAATCTATGAAATAAAGAGAAAAATGCCAGACTTTTTGAGTGTAAATTATATTACACACATATTTAAGTTGTAACAAATAAAGACACTGTAAAATGTCTGTCCTTTTCCAGTTGTTACAGTGTCAATGAAGTATTTGACTTGTGATTCATTTTCAAAAGATTTAAGTGATTTAAATCATCAATTAGGAAGTTGCTGTGACAAGTCAGTCCATCTGCAAATAAAAAAGCAATGCATTTTCCAGAAAAGTTGCCATTCACTCAAATCAATGATGAAATTGATGAGCAAAGTGCCAGGGACTTAGTCTCTGAAATTCCTTTTAAAATTTGCTACATTAAGTTTTCTAGGGACTATTTTAATGACTTTTAAAATGATTCTTGGTGCTTGCCTTCAAATTTCACAGGTTCCTTAAAATAATCCGATGGAAGCAAAGTTAGAGTCACTTGGGTCATATGGTAATTTATATTTGATTGGTTTTTATCTTCTTAAAATTGTTCAGATTTTTCTATAAAATAAAAATAAGTCTTCTTCATTGAGCTTAGAGATTTTTCATTAACATTTAATAATCAAAAATTCTTTTGTATATAAAGCTTGAGTTGAAACACAATTGTGCAGATGGCAGTATTCTTAGTAAAAATTGTCAAATAAATTACTCTTATAAAATTAGAGCATTTCTTCAGAAAATCTGTCTTTAGACATTTGTACCAAAGCTATATTGTCAGTACCTAGAAGCAGCACTGTTTTTTTTTTTCTTTTTTAAGTTGATGTTTATAAACCATAAAGCAATTAGTTTAACAAATTCATCTCCTTATATTAGCAGGTGGCTTAGGTGTATGCTGAAAAATCAAATACATTATAAAAAGTATTCTCCCACTGTCTTTTGTAATCAGTTTTTACTGTGAGGGCAGAAGCTAAGTACTATATGAAATGATCATTAGTGTTTATGTAAAATGGAAATGCTGACAATGACCTTGATTTCCAGAAGACTGTCCAAGGTTCACTGAGCAAAATATTAGTAATTATCTCTGATTTTACTGTTATTGAAAAGATCTAATTAGTTAATGAGTATTGAAGTGCTTAACTATGTTTTATCCTCAAGGAAGACAGACTACAATGGATAACTTTTATTTTATGTTTCCATTAACAAAAATAAGAGAATAATTTTAATAATTTAAAGACTTTTATTGTACCTCTCTTATGATTGCAATAAATATAAACTAATTATATATTAATAAAGTGAAGTACAAATGTATTGGGCATATTTAAAACAACAGTGATTGAAAAGTTCAAATGAGAACATAAGGGAATGGGATGGTTGAACTGGAACAGGGAGGGAGGGGGAAAGCAATGAAAGAGATACCATGATAGAGAGAGATAACATGGGGATAGAGAGAAACCCAGGGCTAGGGAAGTTTCCAAGAATCCCCAAGGATGACCACATTCTGGACTACTAGCAATAGTGGAGAGGGTACCTGAACTGAACTGGCTTGCCCCAAAGATCAGACTGGCGAATACCTTAACTGTCACCACAGAGCTTTTCTCCAATGACTGATGGAAGCAGAGGCAGAGATACACAGCCAATCACCAGACAGAGCTCCAGGAGTCCAGTCAAGGATAGAGAAGAGGGATTCTATGAGCCAGTGCATAAGGATCGTCATGGAGAAACATGCAGGGATGACCAAACCAAACTAGAGGGAACTCATGAAAGTTGGATCAATGCCTGTGGAGCCTACATGGGCCTGGACTAGGCCCTCTGCATGGTGAGACACCAGCTTGATCTGCTTGGGGGCCCCCTGGTGGTAGAATCAGAATCCATCTATGGTGCATGAGCAGGCTTTTTGGAGCCCACTACCTATGATGTGACATCTCATGCAGTCTTGAGGCAGGGGCAAGGGGCTTGGACTTCCTTCTCCTGGATGTGCCTCCCCATGGGAGGCCTTGTCTTCTTGTGGATGGGAGAGAAGGGCAGGTTGGGAGAGGAGGCTGGAGGGGCGGGAAGAGGGGAATCTTTGATTGGTGTGTAAAATGAATGAAAAATTTTTCTTAATTAAAAAAGGGGGGAGTTCAGATCCCTTACATTTTGTATTTCCTTTAGATTTCTTCCATACATATGAAGTGGATTTATTTATTGCTTCAAGTTTAGTGTTTTACCATTATTTATTGTGTCTAGCTACACACTTAAGTTTGAATGCTAGGAGAATTTTTCTTCAATTGTATTATTTTTCTTCTAATCTATGCAAATGCATATTGGAATTGATTCTTAGAAAGTAAGAACTTAATACGTGTTATTAAACAAAGCAGAATTTCATCTGTTAGTGTTTCCATCTAGAAACTCTTTTTCCATGAGTAATTATTTACCTTGGGTTTTGAAGAGTAAACAAGGAGACAGAAAAATTATCTGGGAAACTGGAGTTTAAGGTGACATCTTCCTACTTTCCATCTCCAGGTGTCTATGATACTATAATCTTTCTATTTACATCTACATTTCCCCTTGCTTCTCAATGGTATGTGATGAAACCAAGCAATAAAAATAAACACTAATTTTCAGGGCAATAAATTATATTTTCACTTGATTATCAGTGTAAGATCTCTTAAGGTCTTAATCAATTTTCAATATTAAAATATTAGACATGCTATGAAATAATATTCTGGCAAAATGTATTGTCTATATAGTTTTTCTATTTAAAAGTGAAATCAGTTAACCTTTTATTTTGATGTATATAATTTCCTATTATTACAAACATCAATAGGAAGACATTTTGTATGAGGAATGTTACCCTGTTCTTTCGTGAAAATAATATACTGTTTGTATATTTGTATGCTTCTGTATTTATTGCAAAATTCATCTAGAATAATTCAAACATGTGAATTTTGATGATGCACAAAATGATTCTTGTTAACCATGGCATGAAACTGGAATTTACTTGTGTTTTGAGAACAATATTTTGTCTTACAGCATGGTCCTGTAGCATATTGAATTGTGTCTTGCAATAGTAGTATCTGCTCCACTACAAACAAAGACTGGTGGTTTTGTAAAGCAGGATTTTAACTGAACTTCAATGCTTTGGAAAGAGTGTTTCCAGATGATTTTTTTTTGTTTTTTTTTTTTTTTTGTACCTCTTTTGTAGATTGAGGACATAAGTTGAATGCTGAATAAAATAGTCATTAGTGCCTGTAGAATAAGCACATGCAAACAATGACCTTGATTCCCAGGAAAAATGTGCAGGGTTCACTGTGCAAAGATACTGGGTAATTAGCTCTGATTTTTACTGTTGTTGAAAACATTAATTATTTAACGAGTTTGAAGTGCTGAAGTGTTTTCTTCTGACTTAAAAATTTATACACTTAAGTAATCAACAGTCAGCCTGACTCAAATGAAAGAAAACAAAAATAATTTGTTGCACCATGTTGACAGATTCAGATTTTATTTTTTGAAATTAAGGATCAACACAAGTCCCAAATTCTGTGTTATAAGGACTAAAATGCAGGGACCTGTAGGAAAGGAAGAGCAGGGGAACTGTGTTGAATAAGTTCTGTAATAGGAAGAACAGCATGTTTCTCCCCTTTTTTCTTTCACATGAAATGTGAGACATGTGCAAAGTCAATTTTTACACTTTAGGAGACAAATGTGAAAGTACACAATACACTTGATACATACCTTAAAATGCAAGACTTTCCTTTCATCTTTAAGTGGTGGTGTCTTATACCCATAGAAGAGGATGTAACAACCAGGACATATAAAACAAGATGGTGCTGCCAAAATAAAATAAAAATAATAAAATCTTATAAGGAAATTTTGTATTAGAGAATTATCTTAGCATATATCACAGAATATATCTATGCTATAAGGAAGTTTCCAACAGAACCTTCAGCACAGGCCTCTATCATTTCAGATATTTGCATACACGTCTTCTAAGAGAGCATCTTGTTTCCAGAGGTTCTACCAAAACACAGACTTTTTGAAGAAGGGGTGGTTAGAAAAGGATGATGGATGGCTTAACATCATCCTTTTTTTTAGTCAGATAATTCCCAATGCATTCTCAATCCTATGCAAAGAAAGTGAGAGAAGAATCCAAAGGGTCCTTAAGAGTTCCTACAGAATTGCCAGGGTGAAGGAGGAAGGATGTCACTTAACTCTGCCTCATTTCTTCTCAGACCTCTCTCCAACTTCCCCAACAGAGTTAATGGAGAAATAAATGATGATGAATAATTTAATGAAGGTGATAATTGAGATATCAAAGGTCCTTGTGGTGCTTTGAATGATAATGCCCCCCATAGACACATATATTTGAATGCTTAGGCTCCAGGCAGTGTATAGAATTTGAAGGACTAGGAGCTATGGCTTTATTTGAGGAAGTTTGTCACTGGAGGTGGGCTTTGAGGTTTCATGAACTCCCATGCCAGGCTCAATCTCTCTCTCTTGGCCTGTGGATCAGAATATAGCTGTCAGTATCTGCTTTCCCATCCATGAATGCTTTCAAACTCTCATCATGCTCCCCACTATGATGATAATGAATTAAACCTTTTGAACTGTAAGTAAGTCCCCAGTTAATTGCTTTCTTGTATAATAATTGCCTTGGCCAAGTCAGAAGAGCAGGTAAGTGACCCGCCTGCCAGCAGAATTCCCCCACTCCATAGATTCCATTCCCAAAGAATCATTCAGTCACATACACCCTCCCACCTCAACATCAGCACTGGTACTGGGCCCTGCCTCCAACCCCAGGAGACTTCAGGTGCTCTAGTGTAGGCCATTTCAGTCAGAAGAACAGATTCTGTTTCCAAAGATGGGTTCCACAGCCCAGGCTCTCTTACCACATCACTTGCCCCATGCTGGGCCCTGCCTAACACTGTTAGCCTTCAGCTGCTTGGGTGCAGGCCACACCAGCCAGAACAGGTAAATGATCTGCCTGCCAGCAGGAACTGCCCCACTTCCAAGATTCAGTTCCCAAAACCCCATTCCACTTCTCATACCCTCCTACCTCATCACTCACCTTGTGGCCAGTCTCTACTCCCCAACTCCTGAAGACTTTAGCTGTTCAGGTTTAGGTCATACAAGTCAGAAGAACAGAGATCACTTGCTGTGTCAAAGGCCAAGCTAAATAGTAGAAGACTAGCACTGAGGTCACACCGGCTGCTAGATATCCAGGACACAAAGACCAGGAGACCAAAGAGGAAACAGAAACCAAGGAAGAAAACATCCATCAATCAAAGGCAAACTCAGAAATCAGAAGTTAGACCTATAATCATCACAAACTCAGATGCCAAAAGGCCAATGTAAGAATACAATCAACAATAGCTAGAGCAATATGGCACCACCAGAGTCTAGCTATCCTACAACAGCAAGACCTGAATATTCCAACACAGCTGAAGCACAAGCAAACCACCTTAAAATCAACTGTATGAAGACGATAGAGTTCCTTACAGAGCAAAAGAAAAAAAATCAATTAAAGAAATTGAGGAAAAGACAAACAAAAATTTGGAGGGAATCAATAAATTACTTAAAGAATGCCAAGAAATCCAAGAGGAAAAACAAAACAAAACAAACAAACAAAACCCCCAACAGATCAAGTAAACTATTCAAAACCTGAAAATTGAAATGGAAGCAATAAAGAAAATACAAATTGAGGGAATTAAAGAAATGGAAATTTTGAGTGAGCAAATAGTAACTACAGATGCAAACATCATCAACAGAATACAAGAGATGGAAGAGAAAAATCTGGGTTGTTGTTCTATCATGTTCTAACATGTTCATGTTCTATCATGAAGAAATAGATTCATTGGTCAAATAAAAATTTAAATATAGAAAGTTATAACATAGAACTATCAGGAAACCTAGGACACCATGAAAAGACAAAACATAATAATAATATGAATAGAAAAGTAAAAGAATCCCAGCTCAAAAACAAGGAAAATATATTTAACAATTCATAGAAAAAAATTCTAACCTAAAGAAGGACGTGCCTATAAAGGCACAAGAAGCTTAAAAAACACCAAATAGATGAAATCAGAAAAGAAATTCCCCATGCCACACAATAATCAAAACATCAAACATACAGGACAAAGGAATAATATTAAAAGTTGCATGGGAAAAATGCCAAGTAACCTATGAAGGCAGACCTAGTAGAATTGCACCTGACTTCTCAATGGAGATTCTAATAGTCAGAAGGACCTGTACAGATGTCTTGCAGACTCCAACAGACCATGGATACCAACTAGACTACTATACCCAGCAAAACTTTCAATCATCATAGATAGAGAAAATAAAATATTTCATGACAAAGTCAAATTTAAACATATCTATCTACAAATCCAGCCCTATAAAAGGCACTAGAAGGAAAAACTCCAGCTCTTACAAGTAAGTTGATCATACCCACCAAAATACAGGCAATAGATAATCTAATACCAGCGAAATCTAACAAAGAGAAACACACAAACACACACACAACCCCCCCAAACCAATGACAAAATAACAGTAATTAGCAATCATTGGTCATGGATATCTCTCAATATCTTTGGACTTAATTCTCCAATAAAAAAAAATCACAGGCTAGCAGAATGGCTATGCAAACAGGATCCATCCATCTGCTGCATGCAAGAAGAAAACCTCAACATCAAAGATAAATATTACCTCTGAGTAATGGATTGGAAAAAGATTTTACAACAAATGGACTTAAGAAGGAAGCAGGTACAGATATTTTAATATCTAACAGATTAGACTTTGTGGTAGTTCGAGTGTAATTGGCCCCAATAATATAGAGCGGCACTACAAAGAAGTGTGGTTTTGTATGGCCTTGTTGGGGAACGTGTGTCACTGTGGGGGTCACTGACATTATGAATCAAATGGACCTAATAGATATCTACAGATTATTTCACCCAAACACAAAAGAATAAAGAGTATACCTTCTTGGAACCCTAGGGAACATTCTCTAAAATTGACAATAAACTGTCACAAAACAAGTCTCAACAGAGAAAAGAAAACTGAAGTACCTCACTGTATTCTATTAGACCACCATAGATTAAATCTGGATAACAACAACAGCAGAAACAAGAGAAAGCCTACAAACACATGGAAATTGCACAACTCCCTACTAAAGGACTACTGGGTCAAGGCAGAAATAAAAAAAGAAAGACTTCCTAGAATTCAATGAAAATGAAAGCATAACACTTAAACTTATGGGACACAATGAAAGCGGTACTAAGAAGAAAGTTCCTATCACTAAACATCTTCATGTAGAATTTGGAGAGATCTCATACTAGTGACTTAACAGCACACCTGAAGGCTCTAGAAGAAAAAAAAAACAAATATATCCAAGAGGAGTAGATGGCAGGAAATAGTCAAGCTGAGGGCTTAAATCAATAAAATGGAAACACAGAGAACAATACAAAGAATCAGTGAAACAAAGAGTGATTCTTTGAGAAAATCAACAATATAGACAACCCTTACATAAACTAAATAAAAGACAGAGTGAGAATATTCAAAGTCACAAAATCAGAAACAAAAAGGGGGACATAACAGACATAAACACAGAGGAAATCCAAAGAATCATTAGGTCATACTTCAAAAGGCTGTACTCCACAAAATTAAAAAAAAATGTAAAAGTAATGGACAATTTTCTTGATGGATGCCTCTTACCAAAGTTAAATGAAATCAGAAAATAATTTAAATCGACCTATAAACCCAAAGGAAATAGAAGCAGTGATTAAAAGTCTGCTAACCAAAACTAGCCCAGGCCCAAACGGTTTTAGTGCAGAATTCTACCAGACTTTCAAAGAAGACCTAATACTAATACTCCTAAAATTATTCACAAAATAGAAACTGAAGAAACATTGTCAAATTCATTATATGAGGTCACAGTCACCCTGATATACAAAGTATACGAAGATTGAACAAAGAAAGAAAATTACAGACAATTTCCCTCATTAACATTGATGCAAAAGTACTCAATAAAATACTTGCAAACAGAATCCAAATACACATCAAAAAGACCATCCACCACAACCAAGTGGGCTTCATCCACCAGAGAAGCAGGGATGATTCAACATATAAAAAACTGTCAATGCAATCCACATTATACACAAACTGAAAACATACACACACACACACACAAATCATCTTATTGGGCACTGAAAAAGCTCTTGACAAAATTGAACTCTCCTACATGATAACATTCTTGGAGAGATCAAGGATATAAGGGAAATACCTAATCATAATAAAGGCAATTTACAGCTAGGCTATAGCCAACATCAAATTAAATACATAGAAACTCAAAGCAGTTCCACTAAAATGAGGAACAAGACAACACTCTCCACTCTCTCCATGTCTATTCAATACAGTAGTTGAAGTTCTATCTAGTGCCACAAGACAACTAAAGGAGATCAACAGGATACACATTGGAAAATGAAAATTCAAAGTATTGAATTTGCAAATGATATGATAGTATAAATAAAAAACCCCAAAATCTCTACCAGGGAGCTCCTAAAGCTGATAAATACCTCTAGTGAAGTGGCTAGATACAAGATTAACTCAAAAAAATCAGTAGCCCTCTTATATATAAACAATACAAGTGCTGAGAAAGAAATTAGGGAGAAAACACCCTTCACAGTAGCCACAAAAAATATAAAGTATCTTGGTGTAAGTATACACAAGCAATGAAAGACCTGTCTGATAAACACTTCAAGTCTTTGATCAAAGAAATCAAAAAATATATCAGATCATGAAAAAATCTCCCATACTCACGGATGGATAGGATTAGCATAGTAAACATAGACATCTGATCAAAAGTAATCTAGAGATTCAACAGTGGTAGATGTTCACAAACAAAATTCCAATGCAATATTTTATATACCATGAGAGAAAAATACTCAACTTTATATGGAAAAAACAAAACAAAAAACCCATAATACCTAAAACAGTCCTATGCAGTAAGAGAACTTCTGGAGGTATCACCATTCCCGATTTTAAGCTGTACAACAAAGCTCTAGTAATAAAATCCACAAGGTTTTGGCATAAAAACAGACAAATTAATGAATGGAATTGAAACAAAGACCCAGATGTAAATCCACAAACCTATGCAGACTTGATTCTTGATAAAAAAAATAAAAAATATATAAAAGATAGAAATATACAATGGAAAAAAAGGAAAGCATCTTCAACAAATGATGCTGGACTAACTGGATATCAGCATGTAGAAGAATCTAAATAGATCCTTATCTTTCACCCTGCACAAAAATCAAGTCCAAAAGGATATGAAATCTCAACATAAATCCAGATGCACCAAACCTGAAAGGAGAGAAAGTGGGAAATAGTCTTGAATGTATTGGCACAGGAGATAACTTCCTGAACAGAGCACCAATTAATAAATGGGACCTCATGACATTGAAATGCTTCTGTAAGGCAAATGACACCATCAAAAGGACAAAAATGTAGCCCACAAAATGATAAGATATTTTCACCAACCCCACATCTGACAGCGATCTATTATCCAAAATATATAAAGAACTTAAGAAACTAGACATCAACAAACTAATCCAATTGAAAGGGGTACAGATCTAAACAGAATTCTCAACAGGGGAAACTCAAATGACTGAGAAACACTAAGAAATGTTTAATATCCTTAGCCACCAGGGAAATGCAAATCAAAATGACTTTGAGATCCCATCTTATACCTGTCAGAATGGCTAAGATCAAAAACACAAGTGACAGGTCATGTTGAAGCAAGGGAAACACTGCACTACTGCTGGTGGAAGTGCAAACTTGTACAGCCACTTTGGAAATCAACATGGCAGTTTCTCAGAAAATTGAGAATTGATATACTTCAAGACCCAGCTGTATCTCTCCTGGGTATATACCCAAAGGACACTCCATTCTACCACAAGGAAACTTGCTCAACTATGTTCATAGCAGCTTTATTCATACAAGTCAGAAACTGGAAACAATCTAGATGTTCCTCACCTGAAGAATGGATAAAGAAAATGTGGTACATTTACTTGGCATTACTCAGCTGCTGAAAACAATGACATCATAAAACTTGTAGGCAAATGTATGGAACTTGAAAAAAAAATCATCCTGAGTGAGGTAACCCAGACTCAGAAAGACTAGAGTGGTATATATTCATATATAAGTGAATATTAGTTGTAATGTAAAGCATAATTATGCCATGATCCACAGACCCAGAAATACTATGTAACAAGGAGAGCTTTTAAGGCTGGACACAAAGGTCTCCTTGGAAAGGGGAAATTGAATAGACTTCATGGATGTAATGGGGTCAGGTGAAGTCGGGAACAGGTGGGAATAAGTTAAGGGGAAAGGGAGAAAATACAGGGAGAAAAGACTGGAACTGGGGGGCATTTTGTAGGCATGGTAGAAACCTAGAGCAATGGAAACTCCATGCAATCTGTTAGAGCAATGTAAGTGTAGCAAAGACTCCCTCTAATGGGGAACAATAGAGCCTCAACTAGCCTTCTTCTAGAACCAGGTAAGGCTTCAAGTGGAGGGACTGGTACACCAAGCCAATCACAAAACCTTTGACCTACAGCTTGTCTTGCCTACAGAGTTTTCTGGGAACAGAGCCTAGCAGAATCCTCATCAAAGAGACCACAGAGACTTCAGCTAGCAACTGATGAGAGCAAATGTATAGTCACACAGTGAAACATTAGGTGGTGATTATGGAGTTCTGTGGAAGAGGGGGAGGAAGCATTGGAGGAACCAGATGATTCAAGGGCACCACAGAATCGATTGACTAGGAATCAGTGGTGTGCTCAGAGATCAGGGAATCTTTTTTAATTTTTTTATTTTATAATTTAATTTAATTTTACATATCAGCCACGGATTCCCCTGTCCTCCTTCCTCCAGCCCCTCCCCCGACTCTTCCCCAACCCACTCCCCATTTCCATCTCCTCCAGGGCAAGGACTCCCCTGGGGATTCAACTCAGTCTGGTAGATTCATTCCAGGTAGGTCCAGTTCCCTCCTCCCTTCACCCAGGCTGAGCAAAGTGTCCCTGCATAGGCCCCAGGCTCCAAACAGCCAGCTCATGCATTAAGGACAAGTCCCGGTCCCACTGCCTGGGGGACCAGGGAGTCTTATAGGGCTCTGTCCTAGATCTCTGCATATATGTTATGGCTGAGTAGCTTGGTGTTGTTGAGGGATTCTTAACAGTGGGAAAAGGGCTATCTCTGACTCTTTTGTGTATTATGAGACCCCTTTCCTCCTACTAGACTACCTTGTACTGGCTTGATGTGATGGTATGTGCTGGTTCTTATGGTTGTATATTATGCTGGATTTGGTTGATATCCCTGGGAGTCCTGATCTTTTTGAGGGAAGATAGGAGTGTGGATCTAGAAGGGGAGATATTGGGGGTTACTGTGTGGGGGGGGACTGAGGTCAGGATATAATATAATAATTAAAAATTAAATAATAATAAAAAATAAAAGGCAAGAATAAAAATAAATAAGTTTTTGGGGGAAAGAGTTGTCTGTTGCAGGATATTTGATCACACTGTGAACCCCAAGATTGCATAATTTACTGGAAAAAAAAACTGTTTCTAGTTGTGGTGTGCCTCAGCCATATCACACCTTTAATTCAAGAGCTGTCTGATTATTTTAAACAGGATTAAATGAAGTCAATTATAGGTCAAGAGGCAGAGCAAGCAACCAGTTGAAAGGAAGTGAACAAGAAAAAAAAAACATAGAGAGTAAGAGGAAGTTAGGAGAATGCACAGAGACACACGGGAAATAGAAGGGGAAACATTCAGTTTAAGGTTTCTTTGTTTGAGATGGCAGGTGAGAGAGGGAGTTTCTGGGACATATGCTGAAGAGGAAGGTCATCTGGGTGCTTTCTCTGCCTCTCTGGGCTAGCAAGCTTTCACCTCAGCATCTGACTCCCAAGTCTTTATTGTTAAAATTGAATGACTGAGATTTAGTTAAAAACAACATTTGGTGTTCCAACACACGGCACCACCACACAGATAGAGAAATCACTCCAGCTGTGGACAAACTGAGAAGCCACCAGATTTGGTAAGAGACCTGGGAAGTCCTCGAGTGAATTAAGTAATATTAGAAGGACAAATCTTTCCCACATTAGGGATGGGAAATATTATAATACAGAACCCTGTATAATGCTATTTTATATGGTGTGACAATAGAAGCAGAAAATGAAAAGACAAATGACTTTACCGAGAGTGACATAATATCAATTATAATTAGTATCAGTTTGGTAATTCATAAAACCTTAATAGTCATAGTGGGGTTTGTGTGTGTGTGTGTGTGTGTGTTTGTGTGTGTGTGTGTGTGTGTGTGTGTGTGTGTGTGTGTGCCAAATATGAAAGTTAATTGATAAGATACAACAAGCCTTAGAAAGACTTACAAATGAAAATAAGAAAAATACTCAGACAAGACAGAGGAATCTAGACAAGAATCTACTGTGTAGCAGCATGACGAAATAAAAGAGTGGCCGTCCAAAGTTGTTAGAAAACCAACCTTAGTTTATTCAGTTACTACACAAGAAATGCTACCAGAAGATAGGCACCCCCAAGGTTATCAAGAAGTTAAATAGAATCCTAGAAATATTAGATTTGAGGAGATTTAAGGAAGCAGTCATTTCATAGTGTAAGTGTCTACCCAATGTGAATCAGATATTAAATTCATGGTGAGCTCAGAACAGAATTATCCTCCAAGACTAGAAAGATTTGGCAACAGTAATATTGGAAGCTGCTCCTCAGTTATAATGGCGAGCATGGTGGTAAGAGGAAACTAGGGTCATAGAACAAAGGCATAGGTCTAGAGATATTAATATTTCCCAAAATAAGTTTCTAGGTGAGATCAAAATGCTGAGTTACAAAAGCAGCGTAAATTTGACGATCACACTGTGGTACCTATGTCAGTTAGCAGCTTTAAATGCTTGGAACAAGACTGAAGAATTGCAAAAGAGGTCTGAGTCATTCACTAGAATTATACAAGGCCCAAGAAGCCCTCGCTGATTTTTTGCAAAGATTGACTTCAGCTGTAAAAAGAACAGTATTGCAATCAGATGTCAGACAAAAATTAATAGATCATTTGATTTTTGAAAATGCTGATTCATCATGCAAAAGGGTGGTAAGTCTTTTAAAAGCAAGATCAACACCAATGGATGAATGGATTAAAAACACAGCTGATATTGAATTTCACATTTATGATGCTACTCTGAAAGGAGAAGTTATGTCTAAAAGTTTTAACAAAATAAAAATGTCAGATATTTTAATTGTGGTTAGCAAAGTCATATGAAAAGGGATTGTAGGCTAGTGCATTCCTAGAAATGATGCTTTTTCTAATGATAATCCAAACAAAAGGTTCCAAATGATTGTCTTTCTTTCAGTGGTCATCAGCTACCAAGTTCATATATGCACACTAATTAGTAATAGGTGGATTAAAAGGAGAGGGGATTGAGAAAGGAACATAATCATGTGTGATTTTAAGAGTTGGACAGGGCAAGCTAGGGATGGATATAATCTTAATACATTATGAACAGATATAAAATTCTAAAGGAGTTAATAAAGATTGTTGTGGAATATTAGTTTACGATGTGTTACATTTTATTATTCTGTGGAATATTTGTTTAATGATACAAAGATGTGTTGCATCTTTCTGCTGCATCTGTTTCACTTTGCAAAGCCATGTTACTTTGCCTTCCTAAAACATCTAATTGGCCTAATAAAAAGCTGAACAGACAATTGCTAGGCAGGAGAGGGATAGGTGGGGCTTCCAGGGAGAAAGATTAAACAGGAGGAGAGATCTGGGCTCAAGAAAGATGAGGAGCAAGAAAAGGGGGAGAGTAATATACCAGGGGCCAGCCATCCAGCCACACAGCCAGCCATGGAGTAAAAAGGATAGAAATATATACAGAATAAAGAAAGGTAAAAAGCCAGAGGCAAAATGTAGTTAAAGAGAAATGGAATAATTAATAAATAATAATAATAATTTAATAATTTAAAAACTGGATAGAAATAAGCCAAGCTGAGGCCAGGCATTCATAAGTAAAAATAAATCTCCATGTATTTTGGGGGGAGCTGGGTGGCAGGCCCCCAAAGAATAAAAAAGAAAAGCCAACTACAAAAGATAGTTTAAAATTTAGTTTACAGAGTTTACATATAAATTATTTTCAAAAATAATAGCAATGGAGATGACTATGGCAAAGTTTATGATTTCTTTGCAAAATTATTACTTTCAGAAAATACATACAATATTTGATCACAAAAAGAAAGTCAAATATAAGTCAGGCTATAACAAATATTACAAAATCTAGCAATGAGGACATCAAATTTACATTGTAAATCTCAAATGCATCTATTTCTTCTTCATATATAACAAGTGACAAATACTTTACAGTCTCTCTATATCTATATATCCTTACTCATAAGGTGATTTTGAAAACCACATTTTCTATAATTATCAATAAATATTTGCTGTATTATTCAACCCAGAATATTTTATTAAGTCAATATTAGTCCTTAATGAGAATTTTTTATGTAAATCTGCTTTCAAAAAATCAAACCACATCAAGTGCTATGTTAATATTTCAGTACAATGTCTTTTTTAAACTTCGAAGAAAATAATCTTTTTTTTTAAAAAAAAATCACTTTAGTAGAGTTCTTTATCAGGTTCAACTTTATCTACTTTTGATCAAGTAACTTCTAAGTCCATAACAATGAACATGATTATAAAGAAAGGTTTACTGTGTTGAAAGTATTTAGGGATCTGAGATAATGGCCCAGAATAACACCATTTAAGAAATCTATTTAAAATGAAAATCATTGTCACAGTTACTCAGTACATGAAATACTTTTCTAAGTCCTTCTTCATATCTTTCTAAGGTTAAAAATAAAAAACCAAACTCTGATTGAATGTCTTAGTACAAACAGAAGGAGGGCATAGCCTGGGTAGCTGTTGCTAGAATGAGATATGACCTGTGTGTCCCAAATTTTCACTTCTTTACAAGGGAGCCTCTTCAATAGTGCAAGAAGAGAATGTCCTTGCTTCATGTTCCCCTTCTGCCCATTCTTTCTAAACAATATCTAAACTTCTTCAAACAAGTTTTTTTGCCCCAGTTATATTTATGCCTGCTATTCAATGCTGGACCCTAAAAGGTAAGGTAGGGTGATACAATTGGCCCATCCTTTAATAGATTAAATAGAGAGGAATGGTTGATTCCTTGAGGAAGTCTTTATATCAATCTTCTTCCTTTAGGCTCAGCTTACTGGGTGCTCTATCTAGGCCAAATATAAGTCCTCTGTGTCATTTAATATTCTGTGTTTTTTATTTTGTCTGTTGTCTTAGTCAGGGCTTGTATTGCTGCAATAAAATACCATGACCAAAAGAAAGTAGGAGAGGAAAGGGTTTGTTTCAGTTTATAGTCCCATATCATAGTCCATTACTGAAGAAAGTCAGAGAAGGAATTCAAGGAATTAACCTGGAGGCAGGAGCCGATGCAGAGGTCATAGAATATTGACTTGTTGTCCATGGAGTTTTCAACATGATTTCTTATACATGCTGAGATCACTGGCCCTGGGGTGGCACACTACTCATATCTGTCATCAATCAATAAAATATACCACAGACCATTCTGCTGAGGCAACTTTTTCTGTTGAAGTTCCCTCTTCCAAAGGACTCTAATGTATCAAGTTAAGCTAAAACTAGCCAACACAGTCACTAATGATGTTATCCCCCAACAACAGTGAAAGTTTCCCATTAGCTATCTCTGATCATTCTGTTGCTCTGATTCATATAAAAGTTACTTTTTTGTTTTTTTTTTATTAAGAAGTGTTTTATTCATTTTACATACTAACCACAGATCCCTCTTGCTTCTTTCCTCCCACCCCCTCAGCCTTTTCCCCAACCCACGTCCATTCCCTCCTCCTACAAGGTAAGGCCTCCCATGGGGAGTCAGCAGAGCCTGGTACATTCAGTTGAGGCAGGTCCAAGCCCCTCCCTCTGACTCAAGGCTGTGAGAGGTAACCCACCATAGGTAATGGGCTACAAAAAGGCAGCTCATATGGATCCTGATCCTACTGCCAGGGGGGCCCTTAAGCAGATCAAGCTACACAACTGTCTCACTTATGCAGAGGTCCTAGTCCAGTACCATGAGGGTTTTAGTTTAGAGGAGAAGACATAAAATAGCACTCAAGTTTTAGTGAGTTTTACAAAGAGGTGGTAAAATATGAACAATATTGGTTTCTTGTTTTCTTTTGTGATTTATTCTCATCAGACTAATCCCTCTTTTGGTTTATGAATCTACATGATCAGGAAATTGAGGTTCAAATGAAAAAATATAAATCACCAATATGAAGATGCTGGTTGCTTGAGTGTAATTCATACATACATAAATAAGTACTAGAGTTTGCCAGTACTGAATTTATGACTTTGATAATTGTAAAATTGAAAAATAATTCAGTATTTGAGAAAATGGGCAATACTTTCATAAACAAATAGTCAAATATTTATTTGAATATATTAAATTAAAATATTGGAATTTTACCATTTAAATTGTTTTCATTTCAAAAGCAATTGAGAAAATTGTTTTTTCATGAAACATGTTTTAAACCACAAGACAAATATGCCTTTCCTGTCCTTGTAAGCAATAAATAACAAATTTCTCCTTTGAATGAGAGAAATTTTACTTCAGTTTTGAATTGTAGAGAATAATTTACAAGTTGCTTATGTCTTTTCCTTACTCTGTGATGCTAATTAGCACTGCCTGTGGTGACTTGAAAGAAAATGGCTCCCACAGTTAGTGACATTATTAGGAGGTATGACTTTGTTGGAATAAGTGTGTCACTGTGGAGGTAGGCTTTGAGGTTTATGCCCTGTGGTGTGGGAGGTACTGAACCTAAGTCCTTGTCCAGGACACCATCTGTGGAAAGACAGCTCCTACCTTTCTAAGGGTTCCTATGAGGAGGATAGAGAAATAAGAAACTTTTAGATAGAAAGATAGCAGAGAGGAGACAGACAGAAACACAGGATAGCTTCAGGGGGACCTGGATCAAAATCTACTGGCCTCTTCTGCCTCTTCAAAAGTGCTTTTAATTACAATGTCAAGGGGCAGAGCAAAAGGTCTCCCCCTTGCTAGATCAAAACATACTGTACAGCCAAGTGTAGACCCTTTCAAGCACCTGTTAACCATTCCCATGATCTAATCATCCCCTTAGTAGCACTATTGGGTAAAGCAAGCTCAGATCTTGCTAGGATCCCTCTGTGGATCTCCACAGCTCCTGCTTCTTAATATATTAAAGGCCCCCCAGACCCCTCAGATAAACTGTGCCTGCCTTAAATCATTCTTCTTCCCTAGTCAACCTTACCCATACTTGAGATACACTTTCCATCAAGCATACTCTGACTTATGTTGGAAGCAGGCAAGAAGAATGTTTCTCATCCCTGACTACTAGTCTCTGGCAGGGGGAAGTACAGAGTCTAACTTAGCTCTTTTTTTATATGTTTTTAAAAAATTTTTATTTTATAATTTAATTTAATTTTACATATCAACCACAGATTCCCTTGTCCTTCCTCCTCCAGCCCCCCAGCCCACCCAGCACACCCCCCCATTCCCATCTCCTCCAGTGCAAGGACTCCCCTGGGGATTCAGCTCAGCCTGGTAGATTCAGTTGAGGCAGGTCCAGTCCCTTCCTCCCTTCACCGAGGCTGAGCAAAGTGTCCCTGTATAGGCTCCAGGCTCAAAACAGCCAGCACTAAGGACAAGTCCCAGTCCCACTGCCTGGGGGCCTCCCAAACAGTTCAAGCTAATCAACTGTCTCACTTATCTAGAGAGCCTGATCCAGTTGGGGGCTCCTCAGCTATTTGTTCATAGTTCATGTGTTTCCATTAGTTTGGCTATTTGTCCTTGTGCTTTTTCCAAGCTTGGTCTCAACAATTCTTGCTCATACAATCCCTCCTCTTTCTTGCCAATTGGACTCATGGAGCTCCACCTGGGGCCTGGCTGTGGATCTCTGCATCTGCTTCCCTCAGTCATTGGGTGAGAGTTCTAGCATGACAGTTAGGGTGTTTGGTCATCCAATCACCAGAATAGGTCAATTAAGGCTTTCTCTCGACCATTGCCAGTAGTCTATTGTGGAGGTATCTTTGTCGATTTCTGGGGACCTCTCTAGCACTTTGGTTCTTCCTATTCCCATGGGGTCTTCATTTATCATGGTCTCTTTTTCTTGCCTCTGTGCATGCTCTGCCCCTTTGCTAGCTTCTTTTCTAATACTGACTTAAAGGGGGAGATGCAGGATTATCAGTGAGGGTTTGCCATATTCTAGGAGGGTTTTGTGTCAGGGTAATTATGGGCAGCTTTCCCATTCTGATAGATGACCCCCCCCATGTGTCTAATTCTGCCCTTACAGAAGGAAGAGAGACCTGAAGAGCTTTTGGTTTTTGAGAAAGAAAAAAATTACTAAGTTTTTCAAACACTTTAGTCCCTCCCTTGTCTCTTCCCAAGACTTCTGTTCCTTAAACTTGGCTTTATGACCAAGAGGGAACTAACCCTGATTAAATACTATTGTAGAAATGTTCTCATCTAGTGGCACTGCCAGCAGAGCAGAGGGTTTTTCTCTGCCCATGTCCACCTCAGGGAAAACTCCCCCCCCCCCCCCCCCCCCCCCCCCCCCCCCCCCCCCCCCCCCCCCCCCCCCCCCCCCCCCCCACTGAGGACTTAGATTTAAACTGTCTCAAATTAATGCCCACAGGCCAAAAGGTTCCACAGGAATTGTTTCTGGCTCATATTCCTCATAATATTTTTGCATTTTTGCTCTGATGCCTAGAGTCTGTGCCTAGAGTCTCATGGTCAGAGAACCAAGGATATAGTTCTATGAACTCCAAGAATCTCTGTACTTGTTGCAGATCTACCTTTCTACAAGTGAATATTCAAACATCTGCTTACTATTTCCTACCCTAAGTTTCTTCCTACACAATATTCCTATACCTAAAACTATATTTTTCCTAATTTTATAGATAGAAATTAAGAGAGAGAGAGAGAGAGAGAGAGAGAGAGAGAGAAACCTAGACAGAGAGAAATACTTTCTGCAGTCTAATTTTTCTACACATAGTTTTCAATCCTGAAGAATAAAATACCATGTTTTCATATTAATACCCAGACATTACCAACTGCTTCCATGGGTTTTTCCTATTCTCACTTATCTATCCTCTGCACCCAAGTAAGTCCCTAGTTCTGGTACAATCTTTGGGAGGCCCTGAACCTAAGTCCATGTTCAGGGCACCATCTGTGGGAGGCTAGCTCCTACCTTTTTAAGAGTTCCTATGAGGATAAGAGAGGAATAAAAAGCTTTTAGATAGAAACATAGCAGAGAGGAGACAGACAGAAACACAGGATAAATTTAGGCGGACCTGGATTAAAATCCACCAGCCCCTTCTGTCTCTTCAAAGGGGATTTTTGTTAAAATGCTAAGGGGTAGGTCAAAAGACCTCCCTCTTGCTAGATCAAAGCATACCACACAGCCAAGTGTAGACCCTTCCAAACACCTGGTAAACACGCCCATGGTCTGATCATTTCCTTATGCAGTTCTGCTTGGTAAAGTAAGATCAGATCTCCCAAGGAAACCTCTGTGGGTCTGCACAGTGACACTGACCACTTCCTATTGCCTGTGAGTCAAGGTGTAGGATTCTCAGCTCCTTCTCCAGCACCATGTCTATCTACAGGTCACCACATTGCACCATGATGATAATGGACTAATCATCTGAAAATGTAAGCCACTCCAATTAAATGTCCTTCCTTTATAAGAGTTGCCATTGTCACAGTGTCTCTTTACAGCAATAGAAATTCTAAATAAGACACTGGCACATTACAATACTGGCCTGAAACTCTTATATTTATACATGGTTAATAATGACTATATCAAGAAAAATAATTATCTGGTGTCTATTTGACTTTATCAATGTCTACTAAACTCTTTGACTGTCATTTTTATTTCATTAAAGTATTCACTATGTTTGTCTCATTCAATAACTATTCAATTCCTGGAATTACACATATTATATCTGTGTAGTTGTATAATTATAATATATAAAGTATGGCATATATGTGATATACTTATACATATATCTCATATGTAAATTGAGCACCCAAGCACTCACACATTGTGTTGTAGCATCTTTGCTCACTTTTAAAAAATCACTTTCAGTAGTTTTGCTTATATAGATAATATTATGTACATAGACTGTGTGTGTATGTGTGTGTGTGTGTGTGTGTGTGTGTGCATGTGTGTGTATGTGGGTGCAAGTATATGTAAAACCAAAATACTTTAAATTGCTTTTGCTAATGTTTCCTCATGAAAAACTAACAGTATTTTAAGAATGAATACATAATTTTGAAAAACATTTCACCACAATTTAGCACATAGGTTTCTGTGGTCCATTGATTTGATGACCAGGTAATACCAATAAGCCTTATTAATTCAAATATTAAAGGAACATCAGTATTCACACGGTCCCTGTGTTATGGAGAAACCAAAAAACTTCATCATTAGTGTAGTTGCAAATCAATGAATTCTATTTAGTTGTAATTGATTTTTAATATTTATTTCTGAACTTATAATAAAAGACAATTTTTGCTGCCAATGTTGTTTGATTCTTTTTCCAATTTAGTTTCTTTTAATTCTGCTTCAACCATAATTCTCATCAATTTGTGTTTTAATTTGAGCTCACTAGGGTGAATTCTCACTTTTTTTTCTGAAGCAATAAATTATTTTTATTTCAAATGCTAGATTTCTCTTTTCTTTTTAAATAAACTTTATTTTCAGGACTATTTAAAATCCACAGCAAAATTTTCTGGTTGGTACACTTTTCTATGAGTTCCTGTTCACATACACGTGCAACTCTTCTTTATCATTCTCATGCTCAGTAGTTTATATGAAATTGATCACCTACTTTGATGTATCATACCCCCCAATTTAGGATTCTAGATTTTTAGAGTACTCTTGAGGTACTGTATATTCTATGAGTTTGGGCAGGTTTTCAAGGGCATAACCCTGTCTTTATAGTATGATATGAAGCATCAAAGCTATCCTCAAAGTTTTGTTTCTTTGCCACTAGACTCTTTAAGCCAAATCAATTATTGTATTGCTTTATCCATGATTTCATGTAGTTGAAATAAATAGTAAATAACTTTTCAGTTTTGATTATTTTGTTTGAAAAATACACATAGATTTTGAAGAGTTTTCTCATCCCAAGTGTTTATTTACCTTTTTAATTGATTGATTTTATTCTTTGACAATCCATACATCTGCATAGTATATTCTGTCTTATTCTTTCCCATCTTCTTACCATCTCCTTCCTATACCTTTCAAACCTCCCATTGCTATGAATGCCTTATCTAGATTCATGACTTTGAGTTTTGTGTTTTTAGAGGTTCACTTGGTTTAACCAGAGCTGTCTGTTTTATTATTGTATTAGAACTATATATTGGAGTCTGCTGGAATTAATGGTTGATACACAACTGAAGGCAATGAGCCCACTTTACCTGAATCTATCAGTGCTAGCTATAATAGCAGTAAAGGATAGGGCACACTCAGACCTTCCTCCATCTATGCCTTACTGCTTAGGGATTGTATTCTCATGTAAACCCAGTACAAGTATGAATAGCAATTCGTATTATAGCGCCTTTGCTCTTGCTGGAAGATTTTTATTTATGTCCATCTACTGACTAATGTTATTCTATTGTGTAGATGTTCTAAAATTTGTCTATGAACTCACTGCAGGGCAGATTAACTGTTCTATATTTTGGTATTATGAGAAAAGATGCTACAAAAATATGTAAGTATTTCTCTATACATATATTTTCAGGTTTAATCACAATTAGGCAGAGAGGCCCTTGAAATTATGGCAAACAGTACTAACTCTTAAACAACATTTTAAAGAAATGATTTGTTTATTTTTGTAGGGAGCAGGGGTAGGAGAGGGGCCTTGTTTCTCATCAAGTGCAGGAAGATAAGAGGATAAATTTTAGGAGTCAATTCTCCTTCCACTGTGTGGCGATTCTGGGGTAGAACTCAGATTACCATCCCTGGAAGCAAGTGCTTTTCCTGAGAGATAGTTTTCTGATTCTACACTAGAATGTTTTGATTTTCCAGTTGGGAAATGCATTCTCAGAACACTTTTAGTAAGTTCATAATTGTATTGCTCATTAAATATTGATAAAATTAGCAGATTTAGCTTTAAACAATATCAAGTTAGAGAAGATATTCTATGCCATTATAATTAACTACTCGTAACTATTGCTCTGTGTCTCTCCATGTATGATTGACGAGAAACACTCACTGTCAGCATTGTCATCATCTTTTCTATGACACAGGCTATTGAGCCACAGTGTGGAACTTTTGCTCTTTTTCTGATAAATGGTAAGGAATGCCCCAGAGGAAGTTGCAGAACCAATTAAACTTTCAACCTGCAAGTGGCTCACCTCCCTTTTTCCTCAAAACAGTTTTGGTGGGATTGTAACACAGTTTCCTCAGAGTACAGGGGAGACTAGTAGTGAAATGCAACCAGGTGACAAGAAAGTAAAAATAGTCAGGAAACAGTAGTAACTACCATTGCATAGAAAGGTATTAGTGTCATTATGGCCATATGTCTACAGTAAAACAGACTGAATTAGGCTCAAACTCTGCTTACAGCACATTCTATAATTTTGTGAACTAAGTGTGATTACAAATGCATCAAATACTAAAGTCATGTTTAAATAATTTTCATAGACTCTCCTGCCTCAGGTAAAGTAGTAAAGAGATCAGTTTATTTTTCTTAGAAACTTAGCCTAGTCTCTCAACAAGAAGTTCTGTTGCAAATATTGAGCTTAGTCAGATATTAGAAAATCTTTGCCTTCTAACAGAGGGCGAGGTCAATGGAGCTCTGTAGCTGAAAAACTTCAATGACAGAGCTTCTGCTGAATGGCACTTGACGTTGTCTTTGAAAAAAGAATGAGAATACCTAAAACAGTGAGGTATTTACTGTCCTCTTTTGTATTATAATTTCTGTCTCTTAAAGACAATATATTTGAAGTTCTGAAAAGTGAGAAAAACTTTAGTTATGATCATATAGAAATCCTATGTCAAGTATCATTTCTATAACATAAAAGATTTTATTAAAACAATATATATTGATATTCATATTCATACTCTGTTATGATATTTTCCTGTCAGGAGGGGATATACCTGTTCTATTTTAGATCATCAAATTTACTCAACCACCCTCTTCATTGAGGTCAATCTATTTCCTATTCTAGGATAGTTATAGATTCAAAACACTGCGGTCAAAGGCAAATTGTGCACTTATTCTTCTCATTAAAAATACTTATAAAAAGAAATCATCGCATATTTAATTGTCATAATATGCAAAATCAACCAAATGAATTAAATGATGAAAATTCAGTTGCCAATCATGGATGATTTTCATAGCTTAGAAAGGGCTCTCATAATTACATACTTTTTCCTGTGCAAGATAAAACAGATTGTAAGAACTTTGCTGCTAATTGCAAAAATACAAAGTATCTGGTTGTTAGGCTGATTTGTACGAGTAATTATCTATCTATTTAAACTTTGTATGCATAATGAATTTACAGGCAGTAATAACCACAATTATAAATATAAATGAAGTGTTATAAATTATCATATAAAATACTAAGCTAGAGAGTAATATCTTACAGCTAAAGCTACATCTAAATAGCACAAATGCAATGCTTGAAATTTTGTTAATTATTAAAGATAATAAATAGATCTCAGTTTGGGATAAATTCTTGCCTTTGAATTTTCAGTGGCACATTGTTCCCAAGTTTTAAAAGCATAGTTAATAATATGAACAGTTTTATTATTTGCTTATTTTTAAATGAAGGAATGCACCATACCATTGAGAACTGTAAACTGAAAGAAACATGTAAGGTTAGTGGGATTGCTGTAGCATACACATACTAAAACGTTACTAGGGACTAACAAAGAACATTTGTCAAAATTAGTCTAAATAAAAGAGTAGTAACATTAACAATTAAAAGATTATTTGACAAGTTGGCTTATTTGTTAAAGATCTTACATGTGCCTATACTGAAACCCACATTCCTAGTTTCATATAATTTGTCTTGATCCTCCAGAATGGTCAGTTAGAATCACTTTACATTGAATTTGTGAACTTATTCCTCCAGAGTTTGAGACCTATTTGACTTTTACAACACTGATGTAAGCAGCTTTAGAATAATGTACCATCAATACTGTATATAAGTGTGCAGGAACATTTGAATGTATTATATGCAGATAACTGAAAACATAGTATCTTACAACTAATCTTTAATGTGGTTATTAACATTAGTGAAATATTTTAGAAAATGTATTAGTCCTTATTCAAATATTTGTTCCAACATATTCTTCTTGGTACTCTTGAATAAATAATCTTTCTTAGAGATCATAAACAACTTATACAAACACCCTTTGTTCATATGAATTTTCACATGTATATAAAAAAAAAGCCCAAATTCCAAAAGCTGTGACTATTTACTAAGGGTTTTAGTTTTTTTGGCAGTAGGGTTACATTATGAAAAACAGGCTGGGTAAAAATGGTAGCAAAGATAAAGATAAAGAGAATATAGGATTCTTTAAGTTTATCCTATATTATGCACAAAGCTATGTAAGATCATTTGGTATGTGAGTACTCTTCTGTGGAATATTGATAATTTGCCCGGAATTTTCAATGTACATGAAAGCATAGTTTGGTCATCATTGAATCTTCCCTTTCATGCATATGCTGCATAGTAATCCAAGTACTTTTTATCCTTTCACTTGAATTGGTTCATTTCTTTCCATGAGTGTCATAACAACGCCTTAACCGCCAGGCTACCTTCATTGCATCCAGCATAGCTAGACTTTCTGAAATGGATGCTAGATTATTTTACTTCCTTTGCTACAGACTCCAGTGACCTCCCAGTTCTTTGACTTGACAGCTAATGATCTTTTTTTTTTTCTGAGTAGTACTCCATTGTATATATATACCACATTTTCTTTTTTTTATTAAGAAAATTTTTTCATTCATTTCACACACCAAAGATCTCCTTCTTCCCTCCTCCTGCAACCCTAACCTCCCTCTCCCAACCCACACTCCACCCTCCCTCACGAGAAGGCAAGGCCTCTCCCATGGGGAGGATCATCCAGTAGAGGCAAGTTCAAGCCCTTCCCCTGCCACCTATTTGAGGTGTTCCATCATAGGTAGTGGGCTCCAAAAAGTCTGCTCATGTACCACGGATTGATTCTGATCCTACCACCAGGGGGCTGACCAAGCATATCAAACTACGTAACTGTCTCGCGTTGCAGAGGGCCTAGTCCAGTCCTATGCAGGCTCCACAGCCATTGATCTCACTTTCATGAGTTCCCACTGGTTTGGGTTGGTTGTCTCTGCAGGTTTCCCCATCATGATCCTAATGTGTTTGCTCATAGAATCACCAGTGAATACCCAAACTGTCATAACAAAGCTTTTCTCCAATGACTGATGGATGCAGATGCAGAGATCCACAGCCAACCCACCAGGCAAAGCTCTAGGAGTCCAGTCAAAGAGAGAGAAGAGGGATTCTATCAGCTAATGATCTTATTATTTATTTATTTATTTATTTATTTATTTGTTTGTTTGTTTGTTTTATTTATTTATTTTTGGTTTTTTGGGACAGGGTTTCTCTGTGTAGCTTTGCGCCTTTCCTGGAACTTACTCTGTAGCCCAGGCTGGCCTCGAACTCACAGAGATCTACCTGGCTCTGCCTCCCGAGTGCTGGGATTAAAGGCGTGCGCCACTGCCAGGCTTTAGCTAATGATCTTTACAATCATTTACAGAGACCCATCAAGATTATTCTGGATTAACTACCCTGCATTATCCCCTGATATTATCTTGTTCATTTTGCTTCAGCCATAAATACTCTCCTCCATGTACTTTTTCCTTGTTTCTTTGCTGAACATTCCTTCTCTACAGATGTCAGCTCAATTAGAATTTTGATAAGTCTCAAAAAATAATCAACCTTAATGCTGAACACTGTGCAGCTTCTCCTTCTGATTTTACTTATGTTCCCCTGTTGTGGATTCATTATATACTTGAATAATTTTTTTATTTTTCTGTTATCTGGATCCCTACCTACAGGCATTGTGTATTGTATCACTATACAAATTTAGTGAATATTTTTTATTATTATAATTTTAGTATCTAAGATTTCCTGGCCTATAATAGTAATTGCATGTTTTAAAATGAATGAATTAAGATTATATGACTCTCTTCATTCTAATGATATTTTTCTAAAGCAATATTAATCTTTTTCTGTTCTCTAATTATTATAATATAGGAATTATATACACTATGTCCCAAGCACAAGTCCTCAGAGTCATAGAATATTATTTCTTATAAACTGGTACTTAAAAAAAACAAACAAAATTCCTAGAGAAGAGAAAATAACGAAAAGTATCCCTCTGGTGAACCTGTGGAAGAAATCCAGGATCAATTCATGTATCATTTAACTAAATGAGATTTTTCTAGAACTGAGAAAAGAAATATACAGCAAATACCTATCTTGCCACTTTAGTAGAGAGTTAATAAATTTTATGTTTATAATAAACTTAACCTATGCTTTCAACTGAGGAAATGCCATTTCTAATCATCCACAGAGACATCATTACGTTTTATTTTCAGAACTGCTTTATTGATAAGTTTTTGAGATAAAATATTTAGTTTTTAAATGCCTATAATAGTTTCATCCTTTGTACAAATACATGTCCTTATTCAAATGATCAATAACTCAAGTTATTGCAATAATTCACTGTATCTAAAATTGGTTTACTCTTGGCATAGCGTTTTAATGTTTATTACCAGCAATTCTGATATTCCAGTTTATGAACTCCATCTAAATACACAATTAATTAGCTTATTGGATAAAATAACTAGGTACACAAAAAATCAGAGTGTGTATTCATTGATTCATTATTTTTATTTATTTTGACTTTGGTATATCCACACAGCATAAGTCATCAGAAAAACTGGAGAATAAAATCTCCATGGGAGTGATTACATCTAAATTCATGTTGCTAGTGGGTATTTCCAGAGCTCAGAAATTCCTGCTGCTATAAAGGAATATCAGATAATAGACAAGACATTACCTAAAACATCCTTAGAAGAGTATACTCAACACATTCTTACTTATTCAGTGACACAGTATTAGCACTTGCCTAGACAATTTGTGAAACACACTCTATTACAAAGTGACTATTTATGACACTTTTACTGCAGAAAACCAGGTTTCTACCACATACATTAGCATACCTATGTTGGTAAGTCATCTCAAATTTTTGTTTAAGAATTCTTAAATATCTCTCAACCACATACAGAGAAGATTTTTTTAAAGTTAAAATACTATGTATTTGATGCCAAAGCTAAATCATAGACGGCTAGAGAGTAGGTTTGGAGGTTTTGTGCCCATTAATTCCTTGCACATACTTGTGCATACACATTCACTGGAGATACATTGCCATTCAGAAATTAAATATTACACTCAAGGTTACAAAATCAGTAGGCTCAAAGAATTTGAGTTTTGGATTTCTGATTCTAAGCCGAGTGATGTTTGTGTATAACATCCTGCTTAGTGTTTAGATCATTTGATGATCTGAGATGGAATGAACATACTCATATTTTCATCTCAGTATTATGTCACAAGAGCCTTCTCAAATATGTGCCTTTGTGGAGTCTTTGTAAATAGTGTTTTTCACTTACCTGAGGAAAAATAACTAAGTTAGTTGTTAACGATATTATTTGTTTGCTTGTTCTACTTCTGAGTTATTTTTATACTCTGGTTTCTTTATTTTGGCACAGCCAGAATCACAGATTCCTACACGATTTTATAAAATGTTTCATGCCTCGTAACCTTGTTGTCTGCCCTAATTACAGTGTTCTTTAAAATAAAGCAAACTTAGACCCGTGGGAAACTGCTTTCAAAGTTCTTTTAAGTGTAATATTCTTTTACTGCATTGAAGATAGAGCAAATTTGTTGGTGAAATTCACATTTTTCCATGTTCACTGTTTCTATATATAGCTAAACGGTTTTTATACCAACTGTTATATTCTAAAGATTTGGCCTTGAAATACATGTAAATAAGTTCTGATTAGTCCTAAATGAATCTGAAATATGTCATTTTATATTTCTGGAAAATTGGTATTAATCTAAAAAAATAACTTTATTGATCTTAGTGGTTATTGGCCTGTTTCTGAAATTCCAGTCAGAATTTATTGTCAATCATAGAATCATATTCTCTGCATTTGTATGACACTTGTATCTTTTTACTTTTAATTGATTTTATTGATTAGGCTACTTGACTGGCAAACTATTCCATTATCCACTCAGATATTTTTCATTGATTGTCTAAAATGGGAAAATTTTGTGAGAGGTTTTGGACTTGTAAAGTTAAATAATGAAAATCTGCCTTCTTGTGACTGTGTGTCATAATGAAGCAGAGGGTACACCAAATACTTCATGGAAACCAAATGCTCAGCGTGTTGCAGATCACCACACTCCACTGTAGTGTGTTTGCAAAGGAAATGAGAAGATCAGTGTGACAATAGAAAATTTGTATTAGGAATGCCAAATGTTTGGAACAGAATTTCCACGTCATAAACTTGCCAAATTATAGTTTTTAGCTGAAATGAAAGTATCATGTGTGAAAATGAGATTTACTTAGAAGGGCAGGCAAGGATCAGGATATAAACAGCTTCACGATTTAAGGCATGGAGTTTGAATTTTACCATAAAAGCGAAGTAAAAGAAAGGTAAATAGTACCTATAAATGTTTTCTTTTTTTTTCCAAAATTTCATTGTTACTGTATAAGGGAAGTTGGATGTTTCTCTATTTTTAAAAAATCAGGTATAGAGAAAAATGTGCAATTAAATGTATGCTATGTTTATGCTTAAGAATATATATATACATATATATGTATATGTATATGTATATATACATATATATTTAGCTGGTTAGTGGTAGCGCATTTTTTAAAAGTTCTGTTTTTTTTTGTTTTCTGGTTTTGTTTGTTTCTTTGCTTATTGCTTCCTTTCTAAAGATAAAGAGAAAAAGAAACTGAGTTGGGTGGGTGGGAAGGTGGGGAGGATCTGGTAGGATTTGGATGAGGGAAAACTTTGATGAGAATATATTATATGGAAAAAATATTTTCAATTAAAAATGAAAGACAAGTAAAAGAGGACATGAAGTTTGGTACAAAAGGAAATGGGGGTATGGTGTGGATTTGGTAAGACCTGCAGGATAGAAGTGTACAAATTTGTTAAAGAACTAGTTTTAAAACATGAAAAATTATCTCAAAGGCTTTAAAGTACTAATACTTTGAAATCTTTACAAAAGCCATTATTTATTTTTCAGATGCAGAACATCTGAGTACACATCATATATGGTCATTCAGTGCTGAGAGACATGGTGGCAGATAATTACTTCTCAAAATTCATAGGTATTCAAAATAACTGAGGCTCTGGTTTGACCTATATTTCCTTCATGGTGCCTAATGGAAACTGGTTCTGTTTTTCTGATGACGTATCATGTGATATTGATTTGTCTGACGCTTGGAACATGCTGAATAAAAAGTTAAGTTACCCTTAACATGTCATCCTTCCTAAAATACAAAATAATTTAAACCTTTTCATTAATTGCCAGAGCAGATGGTATTGCTTTATGTTTGAGAATGAACACTCTGTTCTTAGGGTGAGTTTGAAATCTCCTTTCATGTTGGACTAACTGTTGAAGCATGAAGAACTTTCCCACTCTCTCTGCAAATTAGTTGCTTTATGTCTAAACTCATTGTCAAAGAGAGTTGAGGGCAATGATAATAATTAACCATAGAAGATAGTGACTACTATGTCTATTTAGCAGAATAATAGTATTCAGCTTCCTTTTAAAAACAATTATTATATTGTCTTGTACATTGTAGGGGTTTAATAATTGATTATTATCCTATTAATAAGACGACAGACAGTGGGCTTTTCATTTCTAATTTGGCCTGTATTAATGCACTGCAACCACCAGCACATGTAATCTCATGATTTACACTGCTGTGCCAAGATATATAAAAATAATAATTAAAAACTTAGATGTCACACTTGTCTTTTTCATTAGACACAGATTTAGCATCTAAAAATTAGTAAATGAATAAAACAGTGCAATATTATCAAAGCATTGAATTTTAAGTCACCTATCTAGGTAATTCTTTTAAGATTTTTATGTAACCCTTTTGACCTTTTCAGACATGACATTTTTTAAAAGTTCTTATGTTTTCAACATATTGTTTTTAACAGAACAATTATCTGAGGCATTTTTTCTTATTGATAGATAGATAGATAAATAGATAGATGATGGATAGATCAATCAATCCAAGGATTGCTGAACACTTCAGCACAACCAGCCTTCCAACAAAGCACTACAATTTTATTTTTCTGGATATAATAACTAATTAAATTCATAGTTTCTGATTTTATCAGACCCCAAATTGCTTTCTCTCCTCCCTCAGAGACTGTGACCTACTTAGCAGATGGAGAACTTTGTGATCTGAATCACACTCTTGCCTGACGGCAGGAATTCCTATCCCTTGAGGACTTACCTTAAGTAGGACTCATTAGCCCTCTATAGTCCGGTGCCCCAGCTGCCCATGCTGAAGACAAAAGGGTAGCCAGTTTAATTAACCACAGCCTGGAGCAGCATAATTCATTACCGTTTCCCCCAAGTAATCTAAGTCTATATCAGCGTTCACAATGAAGGGATAGATGGAGCCAAGCGATCTAATAAGGACAAAATCCGGAAATCTAATTGCTCTTTGGACTGTTTAATTTAAGGTAAAATTAGAGGCCATGACAAGATCACAAAAAGTTATCATCAGAGCACAGAGAAGTATATATCTTCTATACACTGAAAAGTCAATAAAGTATACAGCTAAGCTTTAAGAAGACAATTATTGGTGATAAAAAAAACCAAAAAGAAATAAAGTACTTGTGTTGCCCTTAGATTATGTGCTAAGTTCTATGTCAAATGCAAAAGAATTGAGTCACTTATTTTGCAATTATTTACAATGGTTTTCCAATACAAACCCAGTAATTAGAAACAGCTTCGCAAAGATGAATTTACTAATTCAGATATTAATTAAATGTCTACATGTGCCAGCATTATATGCAGTAAAGGCAAAGGTGGAAAAAAGGCAGTTTATATCTTAGAAATATAATATTACCTTTCATCAATTAATCTTTCTTAAAACAGCAAAACATATGTATAAAGAAATATTCTTTGTAGAGGTTCCCAGAAAACAACTACAGAAATGAGTATTCAAGATGGGCTAGCAACTAGATTTAAATTTTACGAGAGAGGAAATAGTTGAGATTTCTCTATAAAGAAAATACTATGTGAAGAAACACCTGGTTATGTTCAGAAATCTGGCCAGCATGATTGAGAGGTGGATGACAAGACAGAGAGAAAAGTAGACTAATGCTAACTGTGTTATGATTTGATGGGTTATATGCTTGAGGATGTATTTTCCATTGGTGGACATTCAGTCCTCTTAAAAACTTTAATGTAGCCTCTATCCCTTTACCTTTTAAAATAATGAGAATAAGAACTAAGAAGATACTACAATGTCTCATGTCATATATATGATAAATGTAAGGCCATGTTTATAGCAACAGAATAGGCAGCTTCAAGTGAAACTTTCATTTTCATAAAATTACTGGCAAGACCTTTTATATTTTATTCAGAAGAAGGAATAATCATATTGTGAGAATTAAGCAAGTCTCAAGAAAGACAAATGGCATTTATTTTCTCTCACATTCTTCACAGAATTTATAGTTACATAAAACCGTGTGTGTGTGTGTGTGTGTGTGTGTGTATGACTTGAAGACAATTGGTTACTCATAGGGTTGTGTAAGAAAGGGTAATGAAAGAAGCCATTGGGGAGACTATTCAACATATAAGACATATTTATAGGAAAAGTACTTATGTATTATAGCACTGTGTACAGTGAACACACAAAACTATAATTAGAAAATTATATTTTGAAAAAATAAAGAAGGGAAATTTTCAGACTACTATTAACACATAACTAGAAAGCCTCTGGTTCTATTTTTTTTAATGAATACATGCCTCACACACAAAAAATAGAAGCCTAGGAAGTAAGTGGACATTGAATGAAAGAATGGTATATACAAGAAGCTAAATAGTTGAAGTATTTGTTAACCTATCAAGTGTTTGAGAAAGTATCATTAGAATCAATGTTAAAAACATGAACATTCATTGAGCACCATCTTTATTAAAATTTTAAATATGTATATCACAACCCTTTTGTGTGGAATTTAAATATTCCTTGTCTTTGTCATCACAGAGTGAACTTCTGGTAAATAAGATGGGCTTGAAACGAAAGGAACAGGAATCAACACACTCCAGTACAAATTCTGATAAACTGGGAGAGCAATAGCCACGCCATACTGTGTTTCCACCACTAGATCTAAGTAGAAGCTAAAGTGATAGCTTTAGCAAGCACAAGCATCAGCACTTAGTTAATACTTATGTTGCTAGGGAACATCAAAAGAAGGGACAGAAGAACAAGGGAATGGTTACATGACTTAGAATATAAAGTATTTCTCATGCCAGCGTGAGGAATTGAAACTGATCCCTAGAACCCAAGTGAAGGAAGCAAGAGAGATCCATTTTACAACTTTGTCCTTGGACTTCTGTGCTCACTCTGTGGCTTGCACTCCCCAAACACACATCACACATACAGGACCAATGAATAAATAGATTTTTAAAAATTAAAAGAAAAGTTAGAATGAACTTTATATACTTCGCATGATGAGTGTCTCTTAACATCTCACTTTTAATAATTCAGACACCCAGAGTGGTGTTATTAGGAGAAAGTAAATATTTTTTAAAGTAGGATCTAGTGGGATGCCAATTACTCACTCACAGCATCCTGTTCCTTTTCCTCCTTTGTTTATTGTCCTTAAAATGACTGCAATTCACTATGTGTTCCAGCTAAGAGGTACTTCACTACAAGCCCCAAACAATGGTGCTAAATTGATCATGTACTAGAACTTACAAAACATAAGCCAAATAACAATTTCCTCTTCATTCACTATCTCAGTTATTTTGTTATAGTAACAAAATGCTAATACAGAACTTTAGCTGCTAGGGTACTAGTAAAGAAAAAAAATAGACAAACAAAACCCTTTATTTTCCTAAAGCAGTTAGTTGGTAGGAAGTTCAGACACTATTTGAGTTTTACATAAATTTCACCTTTTGAAACAAGAGAAAAATATTTTGTATTGAAACAACAAATATAAGGGATATCTGCATGCCATTAGACATATCACAATTTTTTTTTTCGAGACAGGGTTACTTTGTGTAGTTTTGGTGCCTGTCCTGGATCTCACTCTGTAGACCAGGCTGGCCTTGAGCTCACAGAGATCCACCTGGCTCTGTCTCCTGAGTGCTGGGATTAAAGGCATGCTCCACCTGGCTCACAAAATAGTTTGATACTAGAAGTAATAACTTAAAACCAAAAAGAAATTAGACAACACAATCAATACATAGGCTAACAAAATGAAACATCTCAATAGATAATAAAAATCTAATTTGCAGGGACAAGAAAAATGTGGGAAACAAACATTATACTAGCCATCAAATAATCCAAGTTAAAGATTCATTGAATTCCGTCTTACACCTGTCAGAATGATAAGTATTGAGAAAACAACAGTCATGGAGATCTCTCCTATTTCCCCTTCCCAGGGCGATCCATTCATCCATCTTAGGGCCCTCCTTGTTAGCTAGCTTCTCTGGAGCTGTGGGTTGTAGTCTGGTTATCCTTGCACGGCCTTGATGCAGTGGGAGGGGCTAGGACATGCTTCTATTGAATGTACCAAGCTCTGTGGACTCCCCATAGGAGATCTTGCCTTGTTGAAGGAGGGAATGTGAAGTGGGTTGTGGGAAAGATGGGAGGAGGGAGGACAGGGGGATCTGTGATTGGAATGTAAAATCTTTATTTTTTTTTAATTTTATTTTACAATATAGTTTAATTCTACATATCAACCGCGGATTCCCTTGTTCTCCCCCCTCCCTCCCCCTCCCTTTCCCCCCAGCTTACCCCCTATTCCCATCTCCTCCAGGGCAAAGACTCCCCCGAGGATTGAGATCAACCTGGTAGACTCAGTCCAGGCAGGGCCAGTCCCCTCCTCCCAGGCTGAGCCAAGTGACCCAGCATAAGCCCCAGGTTTCAAACAGCCAACTCATGCACTGAGCACAGGACCCGGTCCCACTGCCTGGATGCCTCCCAAACAAATCAAGCCAATCAACTGTCTCACCTATTCAGAGGGCCTGATCCAGTTGGGGGCCCCTCAGCCATTGGTTCATAGTTCATGTGTTTCCATTCGTTTGGCTATTTGTCCCTGGACATGAGTGGGGGTAATGAAGGTCGAGGGAAAGAGAGCTTGGGGGAGCGGGAGATCTCTGCAGTAGGGTACAAAGTAGTTTGGATATGTTCAGGATTGATTAGGCTGTGTTATAGGGTACATCTATTTCTTGCTTTCAGAGGAGACTCTACACTTACATCCATAGTGGCTACATGAC
>CABHPQ010166575.1:0-36345 GCA_902168405.1 Peromyscus aztecus
ACATGAGTTCATGTGCATGTGGAAGCCAGAGTTAGTTCCGGGTTGAGTACTTCCTTAATCTCTTTCCATCTGTTTTATAAGACAGGCTCTCTCACTGAACTTGGGGTTCATGCATTGGCTAGGATATCTGGCCAGCAGTTCCTATAATCCTCCTGTCTCTGACTCTCTAGCACTCAGCTTACAGATGTGTCCCACCATGCCCTAGTTTTATATTGGAGCTGAGGATCTGAACTCCAGGCCTCCTGCCTGCACAGGAGGCCCTTTACCTGCTGAGACATCTCCCCAGCACCTGTCTAGCACATTTAAATAATCGTGTCTTTATTACCAAGGGTTACCGTTAGATTTAAGTATATTAAAGTATAGAATGAAAACAACTGTGACTTTTAAGGTTTGCTTGTGGTTGATGAGGTGCCCAGAAGAATTAATGGTCTCCCAGCAAGGTGTCCACCTGGACAATCAGCTTCTTGGTGAGCAAATAGATGTGTTTATGTGTATATATCCTATAGGATGGCTGACCTTGGTTTTTAAATGTCTCCAAACTGGTAGCAAACTCCCTTTAATATAATAAAAATGTGGTCATACTTTATCATTTTTAGGTGAAAATACTATATTCATTGACATAGTTATACATGTATTCCTTTATTTCTTCATAAACTCCTTTCTCAGAGATCTAGAAATAAAGATAATATTCAAGACCTCCTATCATGAAGATTTATTCTCTTATAATTGAAGAGAAAACATGAAATATAGGTGAAATTGTACATTGTTATATAACTGAAGTAGGATGAGGAGAAATAGAATGTTCGAGAAAGTATTCTCTCTCAAAGCTGATAACTGGGGTAGCATGCATTTTAACTAGTGAGAGAATCATATCTGTCATCCATCTATTGTCTGTCTGTCTGTTATCTATTTATCAGCCTGGCTAGCTGGGAATCAGATCACACCACATAACAAGTAACACCCTGATATGCTAATTATTTTATGTCTAAAGAAATGGCAGGAAGGGCCACCTGGCCTATAGTTTCCTTCCTAAAGGCAAATGGTAAAATCATGTGTGAAAAGTACCCAACTCATACCTGGAGGAAGAAAATCCAAGAAAACTCTTCATAAACAACGTTGTCAAACAGACTTTTACTTCCTCACCATTCCCACAAGGAGCTCTCTGAAACTAGGGTCCACTGTCTTCTCAGATTTTCTACTGCTCATTGACAAAACTAGCTTATCAGGACAGGAGATGTCTCAGGCTTTAGGAGTGACTTATGGCTCCTGCAGAGAACCCTGGTTTCATTTTCAGCACCCACATGGTGCTCACAACTGTCTGTACCTCTGTTTCCAGATAATCTGACATCTTCTTTTTGCCTCTGCTTCCATCAGGCATGTGTGTGGTGAACAAATACACATGCAGACAAATACTCATAAAATAAAAATAAATAATATCAACAAAGAGCTGGTGTATAAACTTTAAGCTCTAACTTCTTCTGTGTGTATGTCTCTATCTTTCCCTGTTTTATACTTATAAACATTACTAAATAAAATGCATATGTATGTTTTTCAGTTAATATATTTAATACTAATTCAATTGTAGACCTAGTTAAGCATCTTTATGTGAGGAGGAGAGATTTCTTCTTTGTGTGTGTGTGTGTGTGTGTGTAATCTGAAGGAGTAAAGTTATTAGATGGAAAAATGCAAAGGTAGAGGTTCATTGCTGTGGCAGAAAGACATCTTACTGTTGATATAATGTGAATAAGGAGAATTGTGACAGGAAAGAAGCGAGGTAATTGTTCACAAGGTCATGTGGACAAGGTCAGGTGTTTGAAGAAACTGACTTTGCCAAAATTACGTGTCACTGGAGTGGAACTGGTCAGTATCCATTTTTGTTTTCAAGGCAACTGTTACAGTATTGTTCTTATATTCATGTAGCCCTTATTTTACCTATCAAAGACTCCATAACATAAAATGATGATTTGATTTTGTATATGACAAAAGATACTATAAACTTTTGAAATCGAGAAGGCAGGCATATGATAATATATTTTTAGAAAGAAGAGTGAGAGATGGAGAAAAAGAAAAGTGATTCCTCTCAGTCAGACAGTTTTTATATTGTCTTAGATTACTATCACTTGTTGCTACTTATTTCTTAGTGTCTCTTATTTTTAAAGAGCTTTTGTGTCTGTTTCATTTTTAATTCATTTATTTTTAACATTTTATTGAAAAAAATTAATACAGTGTATTCTGATCACAGTTTTCTCTCTCTTGTCTCCTTCTAGATTCTTCCCACCTCCCATCCTTCCAATTCCACACCTTCTTTTTCTTGTCTTTAAAACCAAACAAGCAAATTTAAAAATAACAGAAAAAAAACACAAACAGTAAAGAAAGAAAAGAAAACAAAAACATAAAGATCAGAAGAAACATGTACACAGGTGGTCACACATACAGTCACATAAAACTACAACATTTTTGGAACCATAACAGATAAGCAAAACACAAGAAAGCTAAAAAAAAAAGAACTATTATGAGACAAAAAGTCTCCAAAAAAACCAAAACAAATAAAAAAAAAAACAAAACACTGAGTCTGTTCTGTGTTTGACACATACTGGTGGGCTTGGGACCTCCCTTAAGTATGGTTTGTATACTCAGTGAGACTCAATTGGAGAAAACTAATTTTTCCTTGTGAGGCGAGTAACTGTCAGTTGGATATAGCTTCTAGGTTAGGGATGGAGGCTTGTGTCCAATTCCCCTCCTGGTGGTGTTAGTCCATCTGGCTTGGACCTTTGCAGGCCCTGTGCATGCTGCCACAGTCTCTGTGTCCAGAAGACAGTGTTTCCTTGGGTTGTTGTGGGTCTCTGTATTAGTTCCCATCTACAGCAGGAGGATTCTTCTCTGTTGATGGCTGAATGAGACATTGATCTATGAGGATATCAGAATGTCATTAGGAGTCATTTTATTGCTATGTTCCTTTATTTGAACATAGTATTTGGCTTTCTTCTAGGTCCCTGGCCTATCTAGTCTCGTATTCTTGACCATATGAGAAGTGTCAGACAGGGGTTCCATGTGGTGATATTGTGTCCCTCAATATATTGTGCACCCTAATAAATTTTATCTGGGGGGGGTCAGTGAACAGAACAGCCACTATATTAAACATAGGTTTAGGAATTGATAGCACACGCCTTTAATCCTGACATTCCAGAGGCAGAGATCCATCTGGATCTCTGTGAGTTCAAAGCCACACTGGAAACAGCCAGGCATAGTGACACATGCCTTTAATCCCAGGAAGTGATGGCAGGAAGCAGAAAGGTATATAAGGCGTGAGGACCAGGAACTAGATCCGTTTTTAAGCTTTTAGCTTCTAGCAGCAGTTCAGCTGAGATCCATTAGGATGAGGATTCAGAGGTTTTCAGTTTGAAGAAACAAGATCAGCTGAGAAGATGGCAAGGTGAGGTTGAGTGTGGCTTTTTCCGTTTCTCTGATCTTTCAGCATTTGCCCCAATATCTGGCTCCATATTTTTTATTAATAAGACCTTTTAAGATTCCTGCTACAGTTCCATCTCATGGAATGGTCCTTAAACTCAGTCAGACAATGGGTGGTTACTCCTACAGCTTTTGTTCCATTATTGAACTAGTGTATTGTGCAAACAGGCCACCATTGTAGATTGAAGGGTTCGTGGCTAGGTTGGTATTTAGTTTTCCTCTCTGGTAGCATGCAGAGTACCTTCTAGTACCATGAACACTGGTCAGTAGGATGAAGGCTCTAGTTAGGCACCAGCTTGACTTCTCGTGTGTTCAGTGAGATATGCAGGTGTTGTCTTAGTAATAGGGCCTTACCATCAATCTGTGGAGAGCAACCAATAGCCTTGGTGATTGCCTGAGTTGTTTCAGGTTTACATGGGGCCCTTTCAGCCCACAACTCGATTAGCTGTAACCCGTTCCTGGCACTGTAGGTTTAACTTGGAGTCATAGGAGCTCTAGTTGGGGTTTTGTCACCCCTGTTACTTGATGAGTCCATTTAGATTTCTGTAGCTGGAGTTTTCTCCAGTCCTGCCTAGCCCATGGTCGGGACAAATCTCTCTCACCTGCCAGTCTCACAGCTGCTCAGACCCAACCAAGTAAACACACAGAGACTTATATTGCTTACAAACTGTATGGCCGTGGCAGGCTTCTTGTTATCTAGTTCTTCTATCTTAAATTAACCCATTTCTATTCATCTATACCTTGCCACATGGCTTGTGGCTTACCGGTACTTTACATCCTGCTCCTCATCTTGGTGGCTGGCAGCATCTCCTGACTCAGCCTTCCAGTTCCCAGAATTCTCTGCTTGTCCCTCCTGTACTTCCTGCCTGGCTACTGGCCAACCAGTATTTTATTTATACAGAGTGATATCCACAGCAGATTTCTTTTACATATGTATGTATTTTAGGAAGCTTCTAATGTAGTAGGTATTAATACGACTCTTGAAATGGCACTTACTGTTAGCTGTCCCTCCCCATTCTCTTCTTTACCTTCCTCTTTCCTCTTTGAGAGTGAAATACAGAAAGGATATTCAGTAGGTTTCCTCCATGGATGGGGAAGCTGCAAGGACAGTGTTGAACAGTATTTTAGAGGCACAAGCATTAAAGGTATGGAGATATGGATAATGGTATCATGGAAGCAAAGATTGGTTAAGCATGGGAGAAACTGTAGAATGGTTATAATTTGAAAGAAGCAAGCCTTCAACAAGTGCTATATTGCATCATTTTAATATTCTAGGGATAAGCTAGAACATGAACGATTGAGGAATAAAGAGGGCTTTATTGTTTTAATGTTAAGTTTCCACCCAGTAAGTTTGTGGGTCAACAGGAGTTTTATACCAAGTTTAGGTAAGTAGAAACTGAAATCAACAGGGGATCATTGAAATTATCCTTCCAGGCTGGGGAGGTGGCCCAGCCAGGAAAGCTTATTTTGCAAGTGTGAGGATCTGAATTCAAACCCCAGAACCCTTGTGAAAACACCAGGCATGGTGGCCTGTGCTTGTATTTCTAGCACTGGGAGCCAGAGACAGATGCATCCCTGAAGCTTGTTCTTCCATAGTATAGCCAACTTGTCAAGCCCTAGTCTAATAAAAGACCCAGTCTCAAGAAAATGAATGTCATCTGAGGTTGTCTTCTGGCTCCCCATACATGCACACACATGCACCTGGATAGTCATGAACATGCATACACACATACATACACATATAAATATTATCTTTTCATTCTCACAAATATTGATAGATTAAACAAAATGTAGTCCTGTGACACGTAGTCCATGCTTCACAATGTAGTTCTTTCTGAGCATCCAGAGATCAATGAGATCAATATGACATCATAAGATGCTAAATGTGACAAAACTAGAGAGCTCATTTTAACTCCCAGCAAAGTATCTGACACAGGATTCTGTAGAACTGGATGGGGAACGAGACAAAGGCAAGTCAGTAAGTCAGTCCACTCATGTACCTTGATAAGAGAAAAGGCTCAAAGGCAGGTACCTCTGACAGCTTCCCGGGAGTTCACACAATGCTGCACTTTTGAGTGTACTGAAAACACTAGAACTGGGGAAAAAAGAGCCAGAAATGCAGCAAGTGATCTCTGAGGGAAGTGGAGCAGAACAGTCCTGTGAATGATTCAGGCAGTCCTTTCTGCCTCAAGGCAGATGCCAGGAGGTGTGGCCCCATCCACATTGAGGCTGTCCCCAGGTTTGCATTCTCAAATAGGCTTTCATAGGTCTGGCTCAGCTTTATATTTCATACTTTCATTTTTCTATTTTACATTTTTTTTCCCAAAAAAGCTTTTATCAAAGAGCCTTTGTAGCTAACATCTTAATTTCAAATAATCCACCTCTCCTAACCTGAAGCTGCTCTTTTAGCTGTCTTCTCCTGGCCCTCTGGACCATCATCAGCTTACTCCTTTGCATCATTCAGGACATCACGAAATTTTACAGACAGATGAAGGAGGTGGTTTGAAAGATTTGGAGCTCTGCACTGTTTTTGTCCATTTGTCATAAAGACTTCTGAAGGCCTTCAATTAGAATCTAAGAAAGGCAGAGTGGGAAAATTAATTACCTGAAGCCCCATTTTGCATTTTCCTTTTGATGGCCAAGGTCTGAACCTTAAAGACAATCAGAGGCAGAGCTGCTTGGCAAACAGTCAGCTTTCTTCAATGGAGAACATAATCAGATGGCTCTCCTGCCTGTCATTAATGTAAAATTGTTTGTAAATGGTTAACATCTGAGTACTAGCCTGTGCCTCCAACCTTTACTACAATCGTATTTCCAAAACTGAATGAAGTATTCTAAACTGAAAATGTGGGCTTGTTACAAGGTTAATTGCTTGATAATGAATTACCACTGCTCTTAGGAAAACTTGTCTGCTTATTTATTATTTTGGCTGCATTTTCTTGAGGGGTTTTGACATTTGCAATTCAAATACACTCGTAAGAAATCTTCTGTGAAAGAATCATTCATCCCGTGATAGTGGCTAATTTTGTTCCTAATTGGGGCTGTGAAGCATTAAAAGACAAAACTCTCAACCTTGTCCGAAATGTACTGGCTTGAAAGAAACGCAGCTGCCATTAGAGTGTCAGTGTTCCCTGGTGGTCTGTGTGGAGGAATAAAGCATTTTGACTTTTAGGGAATGTTTAGAAACTATGATGTCACAGCTTCTCTAATGCTCCATAGCAATTTACCTCATTATATTTCAATCTGATTATTTCAAACCCCATGGTTCAGTCACTAGTGATCTCATATAAAACAAAGGGACGCTAGATAGACTGCATCTTTCTAAAGATAGTTTTTCATTAGCCACTTGCACCTATAGCATCTTAAGTACTGGATAATTATGAACAGAGCAACATGTACGTGGTCCTGATTATAGAGTATGTTGTTTTGAGTGTAATTTTTATCACTGAAAAATGATGTTGCAAGACATGGGTGTCAAATCTGTAACTCAGACAATATTAGAACCCAAATGCATAGCTCCCCATTGTCAGACTAATAAAACACATTTTTGACAATAAATAGTGAACTATAAACAATAACTTAATCATTTGTTATTTAGCAGCTAGTATATGCTAAGAATTGTGTTAATTGTGTATATTTTGTTTAAATTTTCCATCTTAAATAGTGTTCTTTTGTTTTTGCAAATGAAGAGAGTGAGGCTTGGAGATGTCATTTTCCCTGAGCTTTAGTTAGGGGTGGCTCCCAGCACTGAGAGTGAACTTGTATCTAAAGGAATAACTAATTGCACCATTGACATGGAAGCTTTTTCTATCAAATGTGCTGAATTTAAACTTCAGTGTGTACACTATGTGGCCATACAATAAATAGTAGTTTATTTTTGAGAAAGCATGTCTACTTTCTTATTATTATTTGTCATGGCTAATCTCATTTGTCAGCTTGTCTGTATTTGGACAAGACTAAAATGCTGAGCACTCCTGTGTGAGACTTTCCCGGTCAGCTTATTTGAAGCAGAAAGACCCATGTAACCATGAACAGCGCCTTCTGGTGGCTGAAAAAACATGGGAGAACATAGAAGGAAACTTCATTTTTTGTTGTTGTTGTTGTGGTTGCCTTTACTCTTACTGCCAAGTCCATCTAGCTACAGTGGCTGCTGCATTCTTCATCAATACTTAAACCAGCTACCGCAGGCTTCCGACATGAACTGAAGACCAGTAGCTCACCAAAAATCCTCCAGGCCTTCGGTGCTAGCTAAAACTACTGCAACATTCAGTAATCTACTGGACTGGGCCACCCTCAGACTCTTGGCTTTGCCAAAGTGAGACAGTCAGTTTTGAACTACCTGTACAATATAGTGTAAGTCAATTTAATAAATTCCATACATATATATTATATTATATATAATAATTATGTGTTCTATCAGTTCTCTAAAGTTATCTCTTTAGAGAATTCTGGCTAATATTGACTAACATTATTATTTGAGATGGGTTTCTTACAGTCTTGGTAGCTGAGGATGACTCTAAATTCACTTCTCCAGTCTCTATCTCCCCTGTGCTAGGATTGAAGATGCATGTCACCACACCCTACTAATTATTGATAAGGAAGAGCCCGGCACTTACCGTATGCTAGAAAGACCTCAGAGTAACATCCCCAGAAATACACACACACACACACACACACACACAAAGTCTGATCACTTAATACTGACCTAAGCAGGGTTCCTCCTCTGTGAATAGGTTGTTTAAAGTGTAACTAACTGGACATTTATTTTACGTTTATACATAGCTGAACATTTTTCTTTTAGTGCTATATGCTCCTTTTATAGAAAGTGAAGATAATTTTTAATACTAATAAAGTTTATGTTTTTCCCTTATATTTTTCTAGTTATTGCACTTTTAGAAATTTTTAGCCTATTTTTTATTGTCGAGCAATATTTTCTTGTAATAAGATACCTGAAAAACTTTCCAATTCATTTTTTACCAGTATGTGTGGCATTTTTATAAACCCCTGTGAGTATACACAAGCACATTTATCTTGTGTTTGCTTTACACCAATTACCACCATTATGACCACCACCACCAATTAGTCTATTAACTGCACTGATGAAAATGTCTGGAGTGGTGTTGGAGGATTCATGTTGAATCAGAGGAGATGACAGAGTTGATAGAGGATGCAGGGATGTGCTAAGAATGGGATTGGTTAATCTGTTGCTATTTTTTAAAAATATTTTGCACAGAATACAAGTATTACAGGCATCAATTTGATTATTTCACAAATCAGTGATCATTGTATCATAGTAATATAAAAGACAGTGAAAAGTCACTGTACTGGTGGGAGCATCAATTGAATCTTTCCTTCTCGCTCTGGGACATAGGATTAACAAAAGGCAAATAAACCAAGGAGCTCAGGACTTGAGTGACTGCCAAGTGGTGGGGGTCTTTGGTAGCTTTCTTTTTGTCTCACATCCCTGACTCAGAGCAGAAGATGTTGGCAACCCAGAACACCTGGTTTGATACTTTAACAAATGTAATATAATGAAGGTCATTCTCTGAGTGTTCTCTAACGACTACAGAATCAGATTAGAAATCGGTTAGAGAGCAATGACAGAAAAATCTCTCATGTTTGAGAACTAAAGCAACAACTTCTAAATGATCTCTGACTTAATTCATGACACTAAATGAAAACTAAACTATAACATATAAAATCGGCTTGCTACAGCTAAGGTAGTATAGCTAGGCAGTCAATAAGGAACGATAAGTCAATATTTAAAAATCCCCCCAAAGGGAAATTTTGTATCAGGATGATGTCACTGGAGAGCCCTACCTAAGTTTAAAGAAAAATTAACATGAATTCTATGAATGTATATTAGAAAACAAGAAAGGAGGGTACAATTGACTATTTATTTTATAAAACTGTCATTTATCTACTACAAAACTAGGTAATGGCATTAATTTTCAAAGAAAAGAAGAGAGGAAAAAAGCTATAGGCATATATTCATCATAAAAGTAGATGCAAAATCACTAAAAATATTTTCACACAAAATTCAACAAATGCATAAAGATAATTAGATTCCACGACTAAGCAATGTTTACTCCAGAAATTCAACAATTGTCCAATATAAAATTGAAAACAATAATCAATGCTATCTCCCAATTAACAGTCCTAGTAGAAAAATCATTATGATTGTGCCAGTTTACCATAGACTGATAAACAAAATGCAGTATCCATTCCTGATAAAAATTTTGAAGGCACATTTGTTCAAATGATCATGAAAATACAAAAACAAGCAACTGCCCAAACAAAGCTCCCTGCAACTAGCCTTATACTTAATATTGGAAGTGGAATTGATTTATTCTGTTACTACATCAAAAGAAATTTTATATAGCATAAGAAAATAAAACAATGAAGTTTGGAAGGAAGAAATATAAGTCAGTATTTTCAGATGACATCATTATCAACAGAGAAAATGCCAAGGAACTTACAACACTGTCCTGGAAATATAATAAGTGAGTTCAGTAAGGTCATAAAAAATCAGAGAAGGTAACTTGTGTCTCCACATCCCCTAATTAGTTGTTAGAGTTAATATACCATCATCTATGATCACTGATAACAAGATAACATTGAAAATCACACAAAAGTCATGGATGGTGGCACACACCTTTGATCTCAGCACTCTGTGGGTAGAGGCAAGTGGATCTTTGTGAGTTCAAGGCCACCCCAGTCTACATATCAAGTTCTAGATTAGCCTCAGCTACAGAGTGAGATCTTATCTCAAATAAAAAGCCTCTTCAAACACCCACACTCATGTGCACATGCATTTTCTCTCACATAATACACATAATTTAAAAAACAAAAGCAAAACAATAAATCAAACAAAATTTTCAGCAAGGTTCCATTTATAGATAATCACAAGATTGTTTAAAAGTTTAATATAGACAAGGTAAATAGAATAACATAATGTTGTAAAAGACAGAAATAGTCCTGCACAAGTCTGACAATGATATTATCATATAATAACATAAAACATATTTATTTAATCTCTTCCCCTGGGTTTTGGCATAAAGCTTGTAAATCTGTTGGAGTTTTATGAATTATAAGAATACCATTTAATCTAATACAGATTGTGTGTGTGTGTGTGTGTGTGTGTGTGTGTTAGCACATGCACTTGGCTCCAGGATGAGAACCTTATGATCAGAGCTCTGGAACTTGGGACTCCTGTAACCTCTGTGGTGGGTGAGAGGAAGAAATTAAAGTTGAATACCATGGCCAATGATGCCATCATCAGTGACCATGCAATGGTACCTCCTTGAAACCTCAAGAAGACAATTTGGAGAGTCCCAGTTTGATAAGCAGATGGAGTTGTCTGAAGGGTTCTGTTCCAAAGAGAGTGAGAAGCTCTTTTACCCCTTTTCTATGTGTCCTCAGTCTGGCTATTTATCTCTGTCCTTGGTGTAACCTTTAATAATAAATTGGTAAATATTAATAGAGTGTTTTCTGAACTAATTTAGCAAATTAACTGAATACAAATATGGATTTGTGGTGACCCTGATTTATAGCCAGTTGTTTAGAGGCACGGGCCTCAACCTGGAGCAGAGATTGATATCTGAACTGGAGGATCAGTCCTGTGCGACTGAGTTCTTACCCTGTGGGATCTTACCACACTGCTGTACAGATATTATCAGAATAGAGTTAAATTGGACAATGCTTGTCCCATATTGTATGGAGAGTTGCTTGGTTGGGATTAAAAAAAGTTTGTGGATTTGTCATTAAAATATAATCCCTAGTAGATAAAGAATATTTACAAATCACTTATTGCCAATGTACCAAAAGAGAAAGAGAGAAGGGAGAGGAGGAGGACCCAAAGGAAGAAACATTGCACCTAGACAATCAGCCAAAGACAAGAGGAGACATTTTATCAGAGACTACACAAAGCACCAATAACAGGAGAATGCCTCCAAAGGCAGTTAGTTTGTCTTTGGGGAGATGCAAATTAAAACTACAACGAGAAAACATGAATACATATCAAAAGGCTAAGATAATATTTCCAAAAGAGCCACCATAAAACTGGCAAGGATGTGGAGAGCTGGATCAGTCACACTCTGATGAGAATAAAGAGCAATGTAGCCTCTCTATAAGACAATTTGCCAGTTTCTCAACAAACTAAACTTATAATAAGCATGCTTCAGCAACTACGAGCACATACTAATTCCATAGAAATGAAGACCATGTGCAGATAAGAATTTGTAGCACATGGTCTACATGTAGCAGTTTTATTCCCTCCAACCTAAAGTCCAGATCATGTAGATGAATGAATACTTAAGAAACTGAAGGGAGCCCTTTGTTCCTGTAGCAATCACCATAGCCGATCCTGTGTGAGGCCAATCAAGATCAAGTCCTGCGTGGTGAAGCAATTAGTCAAATGAAAGGTGATGTATGAAAGGGGCAAAGCAGCAAGAAGAAAAGTTTGGAACCATGAAAGATGAAGAAGGAAAACTGGCACAGCTAAGGAGCTGGGAAAGATCTTGCAAGATCACCAGGTACTGATCTCTGGCATGCTACAGCCTTTCCCATGGACAATGTGTAGTATAAATTAGGTTGGAAAGTCATGACTGTGGTCTGTGGTTGTTATTCATTCAGGCAATGGAGTGATGCTCATGCTATTCTGATAGTGAGCCAAATCTAAAGTAATACTCCACTCGCTATTCACTTACTGTGAGGTGCAAGAAGAGAAAGAATACATAGAATTTCTTCATGCCCACAAATGATAGATTTGTGTAACTAAAATATATAATGGCTATTTTTATAAATCACAAATAATTAAAAAGGACACAGATCCTTAATTCCTGTTGTTTTACCTACCTAAAGGTGGACATGGTAAGGCAGCTAAATAATGGCTTCAGCAAAGGGATATCAGACTAGAGAGCCTGGTCAAGGATGCAAGTATTTGTGAAGAGTTCCTCCATTAAACTGCAGTCATTCTTGAATATGTTAAGCTTTATAGTTTAAATTAGTTAAATTTCCAATGGAGGGCATCCCTAATGTTTTCATCAGTAAGTACTGTGTCATTGATATAAAAATCATTAAGGAACATACCTAGGATGCCTCGTACTTAGTATATGAAAATTTTGAAGAATGAATTTTAGATCTATACTATGTTTCCTGTATACTGCCTAGTGTGTTTTAAATATTATAAATACTGTCTTTTTTTTTTTTTTGCAAATCTCCTTGCAAATGTATTAAATGCTCCTGTTACCCTTCAAGCATGGAACAAGAAATATTAAGAACTTATCTTTGTGATTTCACACAACAAGTACAATCTGGGATCACTATAGCTGAAGTTTTTTTGTGTCCCAGTCAGTCCATAGCCACTCAGACCCAAGTAAACACACAGAGACTTATATTAATTAAAACTGCTCAGTCATTAGCTCAGGCTAACTACTGACTAGCTCTTACACTTAAGCTCAGCCCATTTCTGTTAATCTATATGTCACCACATATTCTATGGCTTTACCTGTGTGCCATTACATGCTGTTCCCTGGACAGCGGGCTGGCATCTCCTCCTCCCAGAATTCTCCTTGTCTGCCTATCCTGCCTATACTTCCTGCCTGGCTACTGGCCAATCAGTGTTTTATTAAATCAGAGTACAAAAGCATTATTCCACAGCAGATCACAGTGGACCTTGGCGAGTGTACACAGCAGGTACAATTCAGCATCACAGTGGACCTTGGTGAATGCACACAGTAGGCACAATCTGGGATCACAGTGGACCTTGGTAAATGCACACAGGAGACACAATCTGGGATCACAGTGGACCTTGGTGAATGCACACAGGAGATACAATCTGGGATCACATTGGACCTTGGTGAGTGCACACAATAGGTACAATCTGGGATCATAATGACTCTGATAAACACATTATGGTTTTATGGTTAATAATCTCTCCCGATTCACAAGCTAGCTTCTGTATATCTAGCCCATTGCTCAGTATACATGCACAAATTAAATAGTAAAATAATATGTATATGATTTTTAGCCATATTTATCTCCAACCTGTTTCTGCCCACTGACCAGTTCAGTATCTTAGGAATTATTCTATTATTTAGATAAAATATACGAGAAAGTGACTTAAATGTGGGAGATATTTTATCTGATGATATAAATCATAGCTTAAAATACCACAAGAAACAGTACATTTGTCTGCCTCTCTGTTTGAGCTACAGTCTAACTTTTATGGTTGTTTATTTTTTCCAGGGTCTTAAGATTTTAAATATAGAAATGCTTAGTGTTATTTACCTTTTGTTGCATCCAGGGACTAATAAACACACTCTCTCCTCTCTCTTTCTCTCTCCCTTCCCACTTTCTCTCCCTCCTTTCCTCATTCCCTCTATCTCTGTCCTTCTCTCCTTTTCTTTTTCCTCCCCCTCTTTCTCTTTCTCTCTCCCTCTCTCCCTCTCTCTCTCTCTCTCTCTCTCTCTCACTGTGTGTGTGTGTGTGTGTGTGTGTGTGTGTGTGTGTGTGTGTCTATGTGTGTTTGTGTGATTGATCAATGAATGTACCATGGGGTTTTTTTCTTAATCTATGTTTTCAAGAGCTTGACAATTGCAATACTTGCCTTTGGCACATTTGTGCTGTACATTCTATCTTTTAACTGCTCCTCTCCATGGCTAGTCCCTGGTGTCTGTATTGTCAACCTTTATGCTGGTTTCAGACAGTGCACAACTTCTGACTGCAGAAAACTAGAAAATCGGTCCACACATGGGGGCACAGATGAAGGAGCATGGTGAAAGTCTAATCAATCACTTCCCTTTGCATGGCGCTGTTTCCCAGAACCTAATAAAGATTAAGAGGATAGTAGTATAAATAAAGGATTCTCATGAATGAGGTTCTTTTCAAGTGCAGCTTTTAGTTTAATTTTGTTCTCATGTTTTCCAGCTTTGGAATACACAAGTAGAGCAGTAGCTGATAAGAGTAAAGGATCTTACATACAAAAACACAATAACTATAATGAACAGTGATTTTAAAGAAGTTCCTTGGAAAAATAGATAGTAAAAAGTAAAAGTTATTTTCTAGGTTTTGAGTTTCATGATAAATTTATGTTGAAAACTTCAACAGTCTTCCACAAGTGTCTATAATTACAAGAATAACTATATAAGTTCTTCATGAAGCCAGGCATGGATGAGCTATGGTCTTAGGTACAAACAGATTGCACTCAGAGAAATGTACATACATGCATGGTCATATGGTCATGCCACTCATGCTCTATAACTGTGAAGTCATTATTCCACCTCCAAGTGTCTAAACCACTGACCAAGTGTCTCAAAGTAGCTTTCCTTGGTTTTCTGCTGGTTTGTTCTCACTTCTGCTGCCTGGAATGCTTGCTCCCAGATTTTCCCACCAAAATTCTTTCTTGTCTTTCAAGCTTTATTTATATGACTTTCCCTGGGAGTGAAAAAGGAGTCACCCTATAAAATTATCAGGGTAAATTGGGATTTTAGAGGAAATCTTGCATCAAGGAAACCATCCCAAGAGTTTATCAGACACACCACACCATTGAAAGGGTGCAACTCCTGACTTGTCCCATAAGCAATGGACAGTTAACACTGAGATGGCTGGAAACACATCAACCCATCATCTTATACGGGTTGTGTGCACCGTGGACTGACAAGTAGATGATTCTGAACTTGTCCTTGGACCTTCAGTTCTACTCAGTCACCTACTGTTGATACAGCCTACTGTCCTGCCTGTCTATCCACCTGTTCACCTATCGTTTCCTGATGTCAAATCCTGGTTTGGCCTCTCACCTTGCAGCTGGATTCTGAAACTGACTCCAGCTGCTCTAGGAGTAGTTCCCTTCTAGCAATGGCCAAATTATCATCTTACCAATACAGACTCGCTCTTGGCTCACTTCTGGAACTATACTTTGCCACAGCCTTTTAAATCTTTATTCATTCTACAAACCACACATATAACATACAGAAGTATAGACATGGGTATTGCGTGATATATGATATGAGAGATAAAATATGAAAGTTAAAATTAGTAATTAAGATTGGAGTAAAAGAGCCAGGCAGTGGTGGTGCACGTCTTTAATCCCAGCACTTGGGAGGCAGAGGCAGGAGGATCTTTAGGAGTTTGAGGCCAGCCTGGTCTACAGAGTGACTTCCAGGACAGCCAGGGCTACATAGAGAAACCCTGTCTCAAAAAAAATTAGAAAAAAAATGGAGTGAAAGAATCTGCATTTCCCTGGGCTGTATTACCAAGGTAGAAGAGATTGTATGACAAATTGCTGTCATTAAAACCACTAAACCTTGTGAATTTATTGCTATTCAATAAATCCTGAAACTGTGAAAGACATAAACACATTCATCTATGTCTGTGGCATAATGTGGTCACAATAATCACTCCCATGCTTCCCCCTTTTTTAGTTATAATTCTAATATAAATGATCCAATATTTAGTTATTGTTAATGACCTCTCCCACTCAGGTATGACCTCCATCAGAAGGGGAACTTCCCACTGTTTAGTGTGCAACCCAATGTCTAGAACATAGAAAAGCTTCTGGCTGGAAAAGTGTGTTTCCAGTCATTGAACGTATACCATCTGTGGTTACCTGCACTGGGCCTGTACAAAACCCTGTAGGTGGGGAAGGAGTTCATGGCTCCCATCCACTACTGAGGATTGCTGGCTAGTAATAGATTATGGGACAAGGGAAGTCAGTGTCTTCACTTGTGCACCCACAGATGAGATCACCAGACTCTTAGAGACAGTTACAAACCAGTGGTCACACAGAAATCCCTGGTCTAAAGCACAAAGGCACGGAGGTAGGAAAGTGGTTAGTAGGGAAGAACTGAGGAGTGTGGATTGACAAGGGCCAAAGGGAGATAATGATGGAGTAAGAGTGATCAGAATGCATTTTGTACATATATGAATTTGTCAAATAACAGATTTAATTAAAAATTTTCAGAAAAAAATGTGTTGAGATCAAGAATAACTATCATAGTAATATTACCAGCTTTGATTAATGTTTAAATCTGAAATTACAGAGTGTGAAATAACTTGAAGTTAATGTGTATGTTGCATGAGATTTTTATATTTGATTTGGATCTATGTTAACTTGAATTTTAAGGTTTGGATACATTTGAATGAGACACCTTTTGTGATTTAGAGCAGAATGTATATTGGTGGTATTCTCAATGTGTTCAGATTATTATTTACCTCTATGAAAGATGTAAATAATTACAGGCTTAAAACTTAGTATTCCAAAGATGTATGCCTACCATGCAAAGACCTGAAATTATTTATAATATGTAAAAATCATTCCAAGTTGTCAAGGAGCTATACAAATAGCCAATTACACACTCTATCAATGGAAAATGTAATGCTGTGCATGGAAACCCCGGGAGGTTTCTAAGTTAGTTTATCAATATACAATTACAAACTTGGAACTTGTTACTCAGCTACTACTAGTGAAGTAAAAGCTGAAGTTCTAAGTGGGATTCTGGCCACTCTTCTCGAACAGAGGGCAAGGAGAACTTCACAAGTTCTCAATGCTACACCAGCACTGATGATTGTGTCAGGGTTCTCTGAGGGACACATCACGTGCCATTGAAAGAAAGAGAAGCTTTTGAGATGGGCTTCTTTTTCTGGAGGCATTGTCTTATTGTTAGAACTAAATGAAATATGGGAAAAGGATTAGCTCAGGAAAGACATGGAATTGCTCCCAGCTCAGCAGGAGGATTGTCAGTTTGAGGTTTGGGGCCACCCTGGCCTGTATAGAGAACTCCAGGGCAACCTGGGCTGTATAACTAGATTCTGTCAGAAATAAAGAAAAAGCTGAGGGAAAAAATAAGAAAGGAAGGGAGAAGAAATGAAAGAGAGAATAAGCTCATATGTTATTACTTCTCAAAACCTTTCTAGGTTTCAGGGCTCTAAAGAGCACCAGAGGCGAAGAGTTATTAGAAGCAGAAACTGTTATCTGTGGCTGACCTAACCCTAAATCCAACCCTAGACTATATAAACAAACAAGGCAACATGCAGCATTGAAAGTCTCTGGAGGGCCATCCTGTCAAAAAACCTCAGGTGGTATTATTATTATTTTCTCATTTTTGCATAGTTCCTAATAGCCTCTGTTAGTTAAAAATTCCATCCACATTGTGTCTTTGCTAAAAGGCTCTTCTTTCTTGCTGCTTGTTTCTCTCAAGAAACTGCCCTCTCTTACAGTATTAACAAAAGTATTTAAGTTGTAAACCTACTATCAATTCCTAGTGATATCTTTGCAAACAACATTTTTAAAGTTATTTTTACATATGAGTTACATGTCATCAAGCCTTTAGGGAAAGTGACAAAGATACCTAGTGGTACAGAATAAGAATCCTTTACATATGGTGAAATTTTTCAGTAATAGTTGCCATGAAAGAAAAATGCTTCTCATTCCTGGCCCATCTGGCTATCTCTCAAAAGGAAATCAGATAGAAAAGAGAATGGCAATGTGAATTTGAGGACTTAAGACATTCTTCAAGGAACTCATGCTGAGGGAGGATGCTTAGGACACCACCTGCAACAGAGACCCTGGGACTTATATTGGAGGAGAACAAGATGCATACACAGGGAAGAACACTGCAGTTTACAGGGGCAGAGAGGTCAGCTTCACTTATCTGAATCTGAAGTAGCACAGTAGAGCAAGCCAGAGGGAACACCCAGGGAGGACAACTGGGTCCAGCAGAAACTGCAGTAAGTTAACATCTCAGCATATAATTGGCTGAGAGTTTTCATCTCCTTGCTCTTTGTCTAAGAGTTGATTTTTTTTCTTTTCTTCTTTTTTTCTTAGAGAAACAGTCCAGGGGCAAAGGACAATGTCAGAGACCAATATCAATTCAGACAGAAGCTGTGATGATATTGATTTCAAACTGAATAAAAATAGGATCTAAAAAAGAAAAATAGAACTCCATACTGCTCTGAGTGTAGAATTTGGAATTTGATGTGGGTTAAGGTGAATTTAGAAGGGAGAGTGAGGAGAAGGACTGGGTCAGAGGTGGCTGAGTAGATTATAGTGAAAGACTCTGGCCCTGAGGTACTGTTCACCTGTCATACCCTCAATCACCAGGAGGCAAGGTCTCTGAGGCACGGCTCCTCCCCTCAGTGACCAATAATCAATGTAGTTGATTGAAGTTAGAGACATAAAGGATCACAAGAAAATACATACTTAAACATGAATAATGCGTCAATTAGCACAAATTATTATATGTACTCATGATTTAATATATACATTAACTATATGTTTCTTTTTATCGTATTACATGTACAACATCAAAAACTGAAAAGGAATATCAGGAAATGTAAACATTTTTTGTGGACATATTCAGTTATTAAAGAAATACATGTAACAAAATATATAAAGAACTCTTAAAATTTGATAATGAAGTACAACTCAAAGAAGAGTAAAGGGTCTGAACAGAAACCATCGAAATGACCAATACACACATTAGACATTAGAGAAATGCAAATTTAATCCACAAGGGAAAAATCAGGATAACTACAATTCTTTCTAAGTGATAACAAGCATTGTTAAGGGTGTAGAGAAATTAGACCCCTCGTATTTAGCTCTTTGGAACAAAATAATGGTATAGATTTTAAAATTATCTTAGAGAGTTTTAATACAGTGAAACATGAAGACTACATGTAACTCAACAGCCCTATCCTACATATATAACCAAGAAAGAAGCACATATCCACACATAACTCCCTACAATGATATTGATAATAGTACTACATATGTTAAACAAACATACATATGTATACATATATATGCATATATAGCCAAAATGTTGTTCAACTCATGAATTGGTAAACAAAGACTACCTAAACAAGAAATATTAGTCACCAATACAATTAAATTAATTAAATGCTGATATATAATAGGTAAGATTTTTTTGATTTGATGTTGATTGAAAAGAACGAGGAATGGAAGGTCGCAAAAATGATTATATGCCTATGAAACAGCAGCCTTTTAGATCTAAATAGGCAGTGACTATATCAGAATTGCCTAGCACAGAGGGAGTTGGGGAGAATTTGGAAGTGAGAAAGGTATATGAGATTTTGTATTTGGTATAGTTGGAATGTTCACAACTGATTTTGTTGATGGACAAATAACTGCGAATATGCCAAACAACACCAAGAACTAAGAGGGTGAAGTGTGTGTGTGTGTGTGTGTGTGTGTATGTGTGTGCTATATCTCAATAAAGTCATTGCTTACAAATAATGAGAAAAGGGACAAGAAAAGTAAGCTAGCGGCTTTAGCGATTATGTGAACGATTTTCACAAAATATTAAAAATATAGAAAATGACAAGCTCTGGGAAATTATGAAATTTACAGAGGATAGACTGAGTAAGGTCAATATCAAAGATGAAGAGTCCTGGGGAAATAAGGTTAAAAATTTCAAGACATGTACATGAAGGGAGGGCAGACCTGAATGATGTGAGAGACTACAAGGATATCTGTTTTGAATGAGAACTAGATACAAACTGTGGGAATGATAAATACATCTGAGCATTAAAAGTCACAGTGATAAAAAGAAATGTGCCATTCCAACTATCAACAAAACAGCTCTAAAAATGTAAGGAAAAGACAAAAATGGAAGGCAAACCTGAAGAAGTACACAATTCAAAGTATCAATGAATAAATATTTCTAAAATGAGGAAAGACAGAGAAAAATAGAAGAGTCTGAGGGAAATAGATAATGTGAAAAGAGATGTCAAACATATCCCAATTTGCATTAGTTATTAAATATCCGACAGAAGCAAATTAGAAAGAGAGGTTTATTTTGGCTCATATTTTAGAGTAGGAAGTGTATTGCAGAATTCACAACAGTGGGTATGTGTAGGAGAGACTTGTTCCCATGGTAGCAGACAGGACACAGAGAATTGGGACCAAAACCAGGGCTGGTGTCTTCTCCAAAAACCCATCCCCAGTGACACACATCCTCCTGCCAAGTCCCACTTCTCTTTTTAAAAAGGCTTCTTTTCTTTTACTTTATGTGTGTATCCCTGCATGTGTTTATGACATGTGTGTGGATGTACCAGTGGAGGCCAGAAGAGAGCATAGGATCCCCTGGAACCAGAGTTACAGATGGTTGTGAGCCTCTCACTGTGTGTGCTGGGAACTGAACCCAAGTCCTATGGAAAAGCAACATGTGCTCATAATTACTGAGCCATCTCTCCAGCTTCAGTCTCTGGTTCTTAAAGGTTCCACATCTTCTACATATTTGAAGAAGTCAGAGAGCAGAATTAAACATGTGCCGGGGTGGGGGATATTTTAGACACTAAGCGTAACAACAACAAGAACACGATTACAGTAAAATAATAGATATTAAACCAAACAATAAAACCCCCTAGAGATTCTGTTTCAAATGTTAAATCAAAACATGTTCCACAGGTTAAGTATTATAGGATAAAGAAGGTTGATTCCCATTTTATTTCCTTGTAAAATGTCTTATTTGATATTAGGTTTTGTTTTAGACATTGGAGGTCAAATAGATGACTGTTCCGTTCAATATCATTCTACCGCCTCATCTTGATTTACATTCACATAAGATTTTCAAACAAGATGAAATATCAGGTTTTACATATCTAAGAGACTGCTTGAGGGAGATACGTTCTTTAATACCATCTTAACAGAATTTATTAACAACACAGTGTGGCTTGCATAAAAAGCAGGTGGGTCGTAGTTACCTGCTGAATCTTCTTTGCTTTCATGGTTCAGATCTTTTCCCTGAACCAGCTTTACAGATATTCTTGTCAGCAGATTCAAAATCAGTTCTCTCTATTCACTTCAACATATTTTATAGGTGACAAATATATTTGAAAGCATTTAGAAAACTTATTCAAAGAATATAAGAAACCTTGGTATAAATGTACAAACTGTATCACACCATCTCATTGTTTACAACTGGATTTGAAAGAGCCAAAGCTTTTCAATGTGGTAAAGTGACTTTTCCAATATTACCATCCACAGAAGCTTGTCACATTCCACACTTCATGGGAAGCAGGCATTATTTCAATAACCTGTGTGCATCACAAACATAAGAACACTAGAGCAGCCAACAGCATCGAGAAAGAATTTCCACTGAAGAATATCAAACTCTTCAAATTTGACTACTATATGATATTTCAATAATGTCATAAATACCAAAACAGGAGTTGTGGTAGAGTGGAACCCCAGTGTTCAGAAATTTGATGCAGGAGGATACAGAGGTTGAGGATAACATTGGATACCTAGAAATTTTTAAGACATCCTGAAATAGAAAGTAAAACTCTTGTCTCAGTTATATCAATGTCTGTTTATGCCTCATCTACCTATACATATATAGTAAATTCAAGCTTTCATGGTTATTATTTACTGCTGATATTGAACTTTTGTCTGAATCTTGGTCAAATATTAACTTTACACTTAACTATTTTTTATTTGAAGAAAACTGTATTTTAATATATCTGTAAATAAATGTATAGGAAATAGGCATTAAGCAAATATTCAAAAGAAAGGGCATGAAAGTAGAAATGGAATTCACAGCAAAGAAGTTCAAAGGGAGGAGCAACAGAGGGCAATGTGGAGCTTGGGAAGAAGATAAATGCCACAGGTTTTCTCTCATGCAAAATCTATAGTTAATTGTGTTTACATATATACTACACAAAGCAGAAAGGGAGCATTTGGGGAAAGAAGATGGTATGAATTGACAAGGGGGCATAAAGGGTGTGATGATGAGCAAAGAGCATGACAATCCCAAAAGGAAGCCAAAAATTTTGGATGCAAATGTGTAGCATGAATCTTCAAAGGTCTTATTAATAAAATTAAACCTGAGGCCAGTTGTTGGGGGTGAAAGCTAGAAGATCAGAGAAGCAAAACAAGCCACAGCCACCTCACCTTGCCAGTTTCCCAGCTGATCCCGTTTCCTCAGACTGGAAGCCTCTGAGTCTTCATCCAGAATGAATCTCAGCTGAACTGCTGCTCAAAAGCCTGAAAGCTTAACCAGCCAAATGCTTCTAGTTTCTGGTCTTCAAGCCTTATATATCTTTCTGCCTTCTGCCATCACTCCCTGGGATTAAAGGGTTACTTCTTGGGATTAAAGGCGTGTGTCACCGTACCTGGCTGTTTCCAATGTGGCCTTGAACTCACAGAGATCCAGAGAGATTTCTGCCTCTGGAATGCTAGGATTAAAGGCGTGTGCTACCACTGCCTATTCTCTATGTTTAATATTGTGGCTGTCCTGTTCTCTGACCCCACATAAGTTTATTAGCAGGCACAATATTTTGGAGAACACAATACCACCACACAAATGGAATAATATTAACAAAGTAGAAGTCTGAAATAATAGAGTCGGCATCATTAAATTAAAGGAATGAAACCCTTATGGTGACTCAATGTTCATTCATTTCAGGGCCTGAGTAAAAAATCAAACCATATTTAAGATCACATACAAAATTAAATTAAAATGCTAAATAACTGTGAAGGAACAATAATGATTTAATTTCAAGGTATTAATCACAGAAAAGGCTATATATTTCAAAATCTAAAGTTGTGCCCAGTGCTCAGGTAAGATATTCTAAAATTGACTTTGATGTGAGTGAAATATTTTAAGTCTTGAGTTCTTCAAAACTGCCTGTCTGTAAGTTGTGTTATTTCTTCATATGTATTCCTATCTCTGAGGTTGGGTTTTTTTTTTTTTTTAAGCAATCATATAACAAAAAACCCTTCAAACCACCTTAATTCTTTTTATTTATCATTCATTGTGTGGTAATAAAATTTAATTAAAACAACTTTTGAATTTTTTTAACAAATTATTTTAGAATTGTATCCCAACATTATCTCCCAATTCCACATACAGTTGGAATTGGGAGATACAGCCTTAATAAGAATATTCTCTGATCTCACAGTGATTTTTATGAGAAAGTGAAACAGTATTGCTCTATCCTAGACTCAGTGTTCTAATAAGCTACTAGGAATGAGGCAGGAACTAGTTTCCTATGTAGGACTTGCTGATTTCCCTGGTAGAAATACTCCCACAGGCCACTCTCAAGCTTGCAATAGTTTATAAGAATTCCTTACTGTTCATGGCTTCCTCGACACTCACAGCCTGACATACCACTCTGTATTTTCACAGCACACTCTTTTCCTTGTCCCTCAGGGAAGCCTGTTCTTGCTCTGGTTAATAGATGTGGCAGAGGTGTGTTTTTGCCCTGTATCTTACTTCATGTTTGATAGGAACCATTTTGCAGATACCATCTGAGATATTTGAAACCTGTAATAAATGAAACTATACCCTTAATACTGTTTATATTTAATTATTTTAATGTTATGGACAAGATATGTGCAGAGGTTTTCTATTTGTAATGATACAACTTCTGCATTTCACAGAGAGTAGTTTTATGCTTTGGAGGTTAGTCCCCTCTGAGAGAAATCTCTATCTTCTCAGTGTCCTCTGACCTAATTCCATTTTCTCAAAAAAAAATTAAAAATTTCATACTCACATGAAAAAAACCCTCCAGTGTTTCACAAAATTTAGTCTTTAGTTGTAGACCACCTTGAAATCCTGGAGTGTGGGTTTATTTTTGATATGAATGTTTGTACTGAAAATAATTCTTTGTTACAGTTGTTGCACTGATATTTTTTCATCCAGCTTTGGAAGATCTGCCTGTTCTCTGGAAGCTCTTTAGCATAACTGTGTAAGCACCACATGCAGATAGTAGTGTCACCTGCTTTGGGCTTGTGGTATATTGAAAGTAGAAGTAGACAGTTTGACTCTATTTAATTCTAGCTTGTGTATGTGGAGACATAAGTTTGACACTCAGATTATTTTAGGTCCCAGGAAAGACTATGAGGGATACATTTTTACATTGTGAAGACTTTCACATTAAGCCTTTTATTAAAGTCTCCACTGTTTTGTCTTCATGGATGTCTGTAAATCAATAGGCTAGAAGACAAGATATAGTACACAGTATTAATGTGCTTGCCAATAATGAAGATTCAGATTTAACAGTAGTGAGTGAAAAATATTCTAGAGTGTAGTAAAATGACTTTATGTCAGACTTATTTTAATTGTTTAATTTTAATATTAAAGGAAAAAAAGCTCATTTACCTTAAGGGATACAAACATAAGATATTTTGAAATCTCTGAGCAACAGCTCCCTGGAAGAATTTTTTTTTTAATGTTTATGGCCTAGAATAAGCCAAGCTAATGAGGAAAGGTGTGATTTATATGAAGAGGTGTAAAAGCATGGGGAAATATTTTCATACCTTTAAGACATTATTTGAAAGAATTAAGGTAGGAAATGTGCCAATTTCTAATTAAATTAAAGAGTAATTATTATGTAACAGATTCAAGTTATTCTACCTGGTTGTTGACCACTGGCTCAAATGCATTGCACCCTTATAACTGTCAAGAACTTACGGTTTTTCAGGAGAAACAAAAAGCTCACAGAACTAGTTTTTCTGTGTGTCAGGGTGTGACATGAACTGTGTAATGGAACAACTAGGCTATGAGAACCTGGAGAAAAACTTAAATTTCTGAAAAGAGGGAAGCTAGAAAAATATTGGTGAACATCTGGCTTTGAAATGGTATATTAAAAGAGTCCTAGGAGGGTGAGAGAGAGATGGCTCAGTGGGTTTGTGCATGTGGTACTATTGCAGAGGATCCAGGTTTGATTCCCAGCACCTAATGACCCTCAATCTCTACTGGTTCCTTCTCACCACCTTCTCCTGAGCCTCTCCCAATTCTAAAAGCACTTGTGAGACTTGGTGCCACTTAGATGATTCAAGGTCAGTAACTTAATCAAACCTACAGAGTGTATTGTGCTCTGTTAGTGATAGTCACAGGCTCTGGGAATTAGGGTCATATTTGTGTGGGGAGGGGGAAATCATCATCCGCCTTATTATTTCGAACCAAAGTGTGATGTATTGCGTTTCTCCCCTTGTATCACTACTTGTTATTTTATGCACAAATAAAAACTCCAATTGCTCACACAAATCCAGAAAATTAAATGAGCCCAAGTTCTACTTCTTTGACTTCATAATCACTATTCTCTGTTTGTTCATTTCTAATCTAACAAATAACACTCAAGAATGTGTTTATTTTCAATCTAATTAAGCAGAAGAGATTTTGTAGCATTAAAAAGATGAATTGTACTGAAATCCAATTTGAAAGACTCTGAACTGCTATGAATTTGCACTATTATGTAGACACTGTATATGTATATACACACACATGCACACACATATATAGTGTATCAATTAGTGCAAGCTTCATAAGTAGACTTTGCCTGATCACTTTAATGCAGAAAAATATTTTGTCATTGAATAGGCAATAAACAATGTGATAATGCTAATTTTATTTGTAGATGAGGAAAATGGTAGTAACTATAACAATTGTTTAAAATTCAGGCTGTAAAAGTCATTTTTCATGGAAGAGTGATTTCTTACATCATTGCTTAGCATCCCTGGTGCCTGATAATGTACTGCTAAGTCTCCTTTCATGGCCTGAACAACTTTTACTGTTCCACCCTGGCATGCTGTTGAGTTGACTGTATTCTTTCTGGGTAGAGTTATAAAACTTCATGATGGTAACATCTTATTTGGCTCTTCTATACACAGAAAATGCTGCCTTGAGGAGACACTTGGATTCCTAAAAGTCATTGTTCAAATCCTCATGATTGGAATCTTTGGTCTCTGAGGGAAAAATGAGACTAGTTTTGAGTGGCACAATCCTCAAGAACCATTTCAGTTCCTCATTAAAAAAACAAGGCTCTAGGAACCAAGGTAGCAGTCCTCACATATTTAGATGGCTTGAAAAATGGCACAATATGGCATTTTATTTTGATAAAAGGTTGATTTGCAAGCTGTGCAAAGCGGTTAAGGGGAGAATATTTAAATTTGTCAGAGAGCAGCAATGTCCTTATGGGCAGGTGTGGCTTTTCAGGCCTGTTGTGAATGGAAATCACTGATAGTTCATGAATCACGATGTATGTGTTTTCTATGTGCCCGTGTGTCTCCATTTTGGGGGCATAAAGTTCTGTGCTTTTACTTGGCCATGCTCACTGATGGAAGAGACATGAACAACTGTGCACTTACATCATGCTCAAATTGTTCCTTGGGCTATCTGTCTTTCTGGAAAAAAATTTCTTGTTTGCAAAGTATCGCAGTCGAGCCCACTGCTATGCAGCTTCGACTCTGAGTGGCAGTGTGTAAATATATAAATATATATAAATATAATAAATTATTATATATAATAAAATATATAAATATAAATAAATAAATATATAAAACCTTGTTTTCCAACATACAGATTAGAGGACCAGCCTAGCACTAGGAGACCAAATGTTAACATAGCAATTATACAGCACCCTGACAAAACTGCTCCTTCTCCTTTTATGAAGATCTCTAGACTCTCTTTTCTTTGGCCTTAACTTGGCATAAGTTTCCTTTAAAAGACAAACTCCCTAAAACCCTCTATCAACCACTGAGAACTGTAAATCAAGATATGGAAGTGGTTTTACCATTATCAATAGTACAGAAAAATTAGTTCTAAAGTCATTTAGACTTGGGTTCAAATATTGCCTCTTGCTTGTATCAAAGAGTTATCTAAACTCTGGGCCTATGTTCTCTCAACTGTAATATTTAACTAATGCTGCTACTTTAGATGACAAGGGGATGGGATGGTCATAGGCCATGCTGTCCACTTCAAATGATGGTTGTGAGACTGGAGCACAACCATAAAACTAGAGATCTAAATATAATCTAATCTAAATATAATCTCTCTGCTTTAAAAAAATGTCCATAATGGGTGGGAGCAATGTCTCAGAAGTAAGAGCATTTCCTATTCCAGAACACCCAGGTTCAGAATACAGCATCCATGTCCCTTGGCTCACAACTATTTTCAGTTCAAGCTACAGGGGATCTAATGCCCTCTTCTGATCTCTATGGGAGCCTGCACTCACCTGGCCGACATCCACACTGGCACAGATACAACACATACAGATGCACATTAAAAAGTTCTTAAAGAAAAAAGTGTCCTTAACATCCTTTTCACCAAATAAGCAGAAGATTGAAAGTAGCTTGAGCCTTAGATGGAGGAGAGAGAGAGAATGGAAGCATGCCAGAAAACAGAAGCCAAAACAAGTTCTGTTTTACAGGGCATGACTAACTGTGCCTTGTGTCAGAAGGCTTACTTAGCTGGTGGAATGTTGGCAAACCAGGGCACATGGACAAACCTGGGTGAAATGTTGATCATTTGGGAATTTGGTTTTCAGTTCTTGCAACCTGCCTCAACCTTACCAGACAACTCTCTAAAGGACTCAAATATAAACAGAATGTGTTGGTTGTTTGTTGTGCACATGACATGAAATTTATGCTAATTCCAAATATTAAGATTCCAGTGCAGGATGATTGTTTCCTTTCTGTCTACACACGTTGATGATTTATCATGTGAACTCAGGCACATGAGATTGAGTGGTTATAAGGATTCCTCGCTGGGCGGTAGTGGCACATGCCTTTCTTTAATCCCAGCACTCAGGAGGCAGAGCCAGGTGGATTTCTGTGAGTTCCAGGCCAGCCTGGTCTACAAGAAAAAAAATTCCTCAGTGACACCCATTGATTCTAGAAATAATGAAATAGGTAGCCATTAAGACAAGGTTTAAATATGCCAAAGAAAAACTGTCTGAGTGTCTTTTCAGCCAATGAAACAAACTAACTTGAAAATGATTACAATCTGGCCCAAAGTAACAACTCTTGCTTTGGCATAGCAATTACCCAGCTACACATTTTGCTATCAAATGTACCACATTCTAAAGCTTTAGTTTTACTCTCAAAGGCAGAGACCTTTTTCCTTTGTACTGGAATCTTTAGACAAGGAAATTCATGTTCATAAACATATGCACAGTAATAAAGCTGCCCAGGAAAGATGAAACAGAGTGTTGGCAGAGAGAAGCTTTGTGTCTGCCATGGCCATTCCAGTTACATGGTGTCTACTGGAATTGGCTGAAGCAGTGATTCAATTCAAAGGATTAAATACCAGTGAGGGTTCATGTTCTGGTATGAAAATGACTCTGTGGGCTAAACTCAAACAAGTCAGAGTTCCAAGAAAGTAGAAAGGGAAATGAAATCTGCCGCAAATTCATGCTAAGCCTAAGTTCCTGTTATATTTACCCTGAGCTTAAAGTAATTAAGGAATCAGGTCTATTTTCATTAGGTAAGAAAATATATATATATATATATAATAGTGAAATATATATGTTGTGAAATCTATCTATCTGTAAAATATATATTGTGAAAACATTTACATTCAGCTATTTTAAGCAAAAACACATTCGATGAACAAATGACAATATTGTGTCACTCTGGTTTCTCAGCCAAATGTCATAATTGTGTATGACTGATACAACAAAGTGCATACTTGCTGTCCATTAAGCTAATAGTTCTTCCAGACGGTGAAGTCGTGTTTCACCCCCTGTTGAGGTAGAGTGCATGGGTTCACCTAGTAGCTCAGGTGTTTGGGATAACCAGGTTGCACTGTTTGACTATTCCAAGACGCCTACAATTCTGTTTTCACCTGTCAGTGGTACCAGGTCTGGTGAATTGCCACAAATAGGCTGGTAGTATGTGAAAGGGGCACCAGCATCCAATGAAACTGACTTCCTGCTGAAAGATGTCACTTAGTATGACATTATCTAGACTATTCACCTAAACCCAGTTGACTTGCCATCTGCTCCACTGTGGAACTGCCACAGCCTTCATGAGAAAACACACTGCCCTGTATAATGGCTTTGGGATGGAAATCTCATTAACCATGATAAGTTAAGTTGATTAATTGCTGCTGTTAACACCAAAAATGCACTCACCACACACAAAAATCAGTGTTAGAATCTTGTTTATTTGGAATTTGTTACTTTCTGAATTTTTTGTGCTGAAAATAATTTGTTATCTGTTAAGGTATTCTATATTCTATTTTTAGAATCCATTTGCAGTAAAGTGCCTCTATTATAGATACTTGTGATTAATAATAAAGTTTGTGAAATTATTATTGCATACTGCCAGGTTCTGAGATAGAATGCTAATTCTGTGGTTTTCTGAACACTACACACCACAAATACTGATATGAATACATGGGATCATTTGACTTATTTGAACATTTGGAGAGCTCTTAACAATAGGCAATTATTCCTCTACTGTGAGAAAATGACCTCTCTAACTACTGCCATTAATTCACACCTGTGTAGTCTTTCCCAAGCAGTTGTCTGTTTGAGGGATCAGTTTATCAGAACTGCCAAAGCACCAGGGACGCTGCATGGGACTCAGACTGCCATTGTCTTTGATACCAATAAAATGATCTTCATGTATTTCTCAGGCTATAGTCAGACGATACTTGGCTTGTACAGTCACGAGAGCCTCTGTGTTCCTAAACCACCTTTTCATCATGTGCTGTTGTTATGTCTTCACAGGTCAGGGTTAGTTTATATTTATAGCCACTTCATAGTTCAACACTATGCCCATTTGGGCATTTGAATAGCTTCTCAGAGTATAGTTAATATACTTTTAATATACTTTACTTTTCTTCTATTTGGAATAGATTTAAATTCTTGTATTGGTTTCTTTATTATTTTTAATGGATCCATGTTTCATTTCAATGACAGGTGTTTGGGTCTGAAGGCTGCTCTAGTCTGCAAGAGCAATAAGATAAAAGCAAATCTGAATGGCCTTTGGTCAGCTGTGGCCAGGTGTGCCCATCAACCCACAGTGAGAGAGCCATAATGATGAGATATGTTATACATTTCTTGGCTTCAATTCCATCAATTGTGGGGAACACTGAGGGCAATTAGGATTGACACTGATAGACCTTCACACTCAAAACTCTATGGGGAGGGATTCCCCTACCAACTGCTTTCCAAACAAGATCCTCCACTGTCCTTCTAAAATGCTAGGCTCCTTAATAAATTTTCTGATGAAACCTAAGCAAGTTGTGTGTTAATTCTGAAATGTAGCTGTATTCTAGGGAAGCATGAATGTGGCCTTTGGATGAGATTGTAAGGTGGTCCAGGTTCAGAAAGCATTCCCTGGGAACTTGCAGACCACATCTGCCAGGGAAACAGATCTGACTGTAGACCCTCATCTCTCCCTTTGCTCCTCCAAATCCAATCCATCAGTCACATCCCCATCTCTGCAACAGAGCACCTCCTTCTGCTTCGCTTCCTTCCCTACACTGCCCGCATCTCCTATGGATCCCACATTCTTCTGCTCCTAACCTCCATCACCCCCGACTCTTTGCTCAATCACAGCTCCTAACTTCAGCAGGCACCCTCTGGGAACCCATATGCCACTCCTGCCAGAGAAGTAGGTAGGCAACCTGCAGAGCTTCACTTCACCCTCTATTCCTCCAAGTCCAGTCACCTAGTATCATCCCCAGCTCTGCAGCAGAATACCTGTGATGGCTTCAGTTGGAGCCCACCTAGGTTTCCTAGTGGCTTTACCCAGTAGGACTGCATAAGAGGATGATTGGACCATGGGCCTGAGTACCAGGTGTTTGGAAGGGTCTACATTTGGCTGTATCTAGCAGGCGGGAGGTCCTTTGCCCCACCCCTTGGCATTGTTATATAAAGCCCTTTGGAAGAAAGTTCTGGGCCTGATGGATTAGGATCCAGGCCCAGAGTTTTTTGCCTGTCTCTCTCTAGCTATATTTCTATCTAATATTTCTTGCTGCTCCTGCTAAAAAGTACCCTGGGGAAAAGTGGGGGTGGGATGGCCCCCCTCATAGGCCTCCCTGACCTCACCTCTGGTGGATCACACAGCTCATTCCCTCTTAACCTCTCTTCCCCCACTCCTTGCTTTGTTCCCCCTCCCCAACACCGACTCCATCAGGCACTCCCTAGGAACCCACAGACAACTCCAACTGAGGAAACATGTAGCTAACTGCAGATCTTCACCTCTCTTTCTGTTCCTTCAAATCCTGTCCCCCAGTCTCATCCACAGTTCTGAAGCAGACATCATGCTGTGGCTTCTCTTCACTCTCTTATACCTTAGACCATTTCCAGGGGACGAAGTAGTTCCTGCTAAAACACCCTGCTTTCCTCCCTCCTGTTACCAAGTGTCAGCTCCCAATTCCCAGAAACACATTTTACCTGGAACCCCAAGTGACCACACCTATCAGGACCACGGAAGACTTTCCTGCCAGGAAACACTCAGCCACCATATTCTCCTAAGAACTGTAGAGGGAACAAAACCAAGAAACAGAACACCAACCCAGCAAAGACAAGACCAGATATCAGCACCTAGGATTAACCTTCCCAAACCTTGATGCCTAGATGACAGTGTAAAAACACAGTAACAGCCAGGACAATGTCTCCAGTAGAGCCCAGCAACCCTACCACCACAGGTCCTGAGTATTCCAAAATAGCTGAAGCACAAGAACGAAACCCTTAAAAGAGCTTTTATGAATATGATAGAGCTCTTTAAAGAGGAAATTGTTGTAGAATATTATCTTAAGATGTGTCCCATTTGTTTATGCTCTGAAACATTTGTTTAATGATACAAAGACGTGTTGCATTCTTTTATGTTGCATTTATCTAACTCTGTGAAGTGGTGTTACTTTGCCTGTCTAAAACACCGGATTGTATAATGAAGAGCTGAATGGCCAATAGTGAGGTAAGAGAAAGGATAGGTGGGGCTGGCAGGCAGAGAGAATAAATGAAAGGAGAAATCTGGGAGGAAAAGTAGAAAGAGCAAGAGAACAAGGAGAGGAGAATGCTAGGGGCCAGCCACCCAGTCACACAGCCAGTCACAGAATAAGAGTGAAAATAAGATATACAGAAGCAAGAAACAGAAAAAGTCCAGAGGCAAAAGGTAGATGGGATAATTTAAAGTTAAGAAAAGCTGGCAAGGTACAAGTCAAGCTAAGACTGGGCATTTATAAATAAGAGTAAGCCTCCATGTGTGATTTATTTGGGAGCTGGGTGGTGGGCTCCCCAAAAGAGTAAAAACAGCCAACAACAGGAAATGAACAAATTTCTTAAAGACACCAATGGAAACATAAACAAACAATAGAAGGAAATGAATAAAATAGTTCAAGACACAAAAGCGAAAAAAGAATAAAGAAAACTCAAACTGAGGCAAATCCAGAAGTGAAAAATTTAGCAACTCAAACACAAACCACAGAAGCAAGACCCACCAAAAGAGTACAAGAGATGGAAGACAGAATCTCAGGCACTGAAGACATGTTAGAAGAAATGGATGCATTGGTTAAAGAAAATGTTGAATCTAAAAAGAGTCCCATCTCAAAACATCCAGGAAATCTGGGACACTATAAAAAGACCCAAACCCAAGAATAATAGGTATAGAGGAAGAACAATAAGCCCAGGTCAAAGACAAAGAAAGTATTTTCAACAAAATCATAGAACATTTTTCTAACCTCTCCCTTTTTACCCTACAGGTCCTCTGTATACATATTATGGCTTCCTGTTTAGTGTCCTTATGTGTTTCTTGAATGTACAAACAAGGAACTGGGCTCTATATCTGTTTCTTGTGCCTTTTCTTGGGCTCTTTTTCTTTGGTATGTTTGTTTTGTTCTATGTGTTTGCCTTTATCTTTATATTTTATTTTATTATTATTCCTTGAAGACTTTTCCTCCTCCTCCTCCTCCTCCTCCTCCTCCTCCTCATTATTATTATTATATTTTGGCTTTTCAAGGTAGGGTTTCTCTATGTAGCACTGGCTGTCCTGGAACTCGCTGTATAGACCAGGATGGCCTCAAACTTAGAGATCCACCTACCTCTGCCTCCTGAGTGCTGAGATTAAAGACAAATTGCATCATTGCAAGTCTGCCTGTTTGTTTTATAATTGGAGACAGAAAGGGAGTCGATCCAGATGGGAAGGGAAGTAAGGGGGAACTGAGATGAGTAGGAGAGGTAACCAGGATATGTTATATGAGGAAAATAAAGTCTATTTTCAACAAAAGGACTCCCCTCCCCCCAAAGCCCCCCAAAACACAGTCTACCTCTAAGTTGTATAAAGTATTGGTAAAGTAAGAGGTAACTTAAGATTTGAACAATGATTTACCCAAGGAATAGGAGATAGTAGCTGCCTATCTCTACAGTAATTTCCAAATAGCAGAACATATTCACCATAATTTAGTCATATGAAGAAGAATGCTATCCTGGAACTGCACAGGATTTAATACTTTCAGGGCTTATAAGAAAACTTGTATTAAATTTAAAACAAAACAATACATTTTCTTAATTTAAATATCATACAAGTTCAAGATGATATATGGTATTTGTCCTTTAATTCAATATGACAAATTTTATTATTTGATTGCTTTTTCCTGGTATTCAATAAGTCAGGAAGCATAAACATAAGAAATTAGTTTTCTCATTGTTCTGGAGCTTGGCCAACTTCTCTTCAAAGGTAGATTAACTTATGGACAACCAGTAATTTGACGGGTTGCTCACCTGATCTATCTTGATGTGTAACACGCACACACACACACACACACACACACGTTTTTAAAGAGCAGGATTTTTTTTGTGTGTGTCATTTCTTATGAGGACACTAATCTTACTGAATCATGGCTACATTTAATGTAGGTGTTACTTGTGGGTAGAACTTCAACTTAAATATTGGGAGGTATTATCCAAATATTAAGATAACCAAATATGTTCTCTCTCAATTAATATTCTGCATCACCATATAAATATAGAATAATAGCACTAATTCACCAGAAGTGAAACAGAAAATAAAAGAATGACAGATGAGGCAGAAGAGGGAACATAATTATTTCTTTTTAGATTCTGCTGCTAATAGGTAGATATAGTTTCTCCAATAACTTAAGAACCCATGAATCTTCATTTGATTTCTTTCCTCTCTAGATTTGTTATTATGTACTCTAAGTAGAATTTTGAATGCATAAATAATTTTTTATGAAATACGTGGTCTGACATCAATTTGCCTCAATTGCTCTTGATAACGTTAAAGGTACAACCCAACACTGACAATTGTAAAGAGTTCATTTTCACTCCTCATTAAACTTATGTTTATTGGGCATCTACATACTTCAGACTCTTATACTGTTAGGGTAAACAGATAAATATTTAAAAAAAAAACCACAAACATAATTTCCATTGATACGCATGTCTCCCCTTAACATGGGAAAGTATGTTAAATACCATTTCCATGGGAGATTAGGAAACCCCTGATGAGTGTCACTTAAGCAGAAATATGAAAGGAAGGAGGCAAAATGACATGAAAATATAAAGGTAATAGTTTTCAGACAGGAAAATACCAAGCTCATCACCTTGACTGGATACGTGTGTGTTGAATCTCAGGATCAGCTTGAAATGATAAGAAGGAAAGGGATGGAGTTGAGTCCCTTTGTTAGGAATGCTTTGACTTGACAAGTCCTTTTCATACATATTATGGTTTCTGGTTATTTGTTTTTATGGGATTTCTGTGCGTGAGAATGTGTGTGTCTGCATCTGCATATGTTTCTTGAGCTTTTTCTTTGGCTTTTTAATCTTCTGTTTATTTGTCTTGTCCTATTCTGGTTTATTTGCTTTTATTTCTCCTTCTCCTCCTCCTTCTCCTTCTTCCTTTTCCTCCTTATTATTATTATATGCCTGTTTGCATACTAATAAGAGAGAGAAAGAAAGGGTGTAGATTTGGGTGGGTGGGGACATGGCAGGATTTGAGGAAAGTTGGGGGATGGGAAATCATAACCAGAATGTTTCATACTTTAAAAAAACTATTTTCAATAAAAAATCCTTAAAATAAAAGAGTTGAATTAGAAAGATATTGTGGAGTTTTATATATGATTTGGCATTGAAACTTATTCTAAGTGTATAGGAAACTATTTCAGCATTTTGAGAATGGGAAAAGATCATAGACTTTATGTTTTAAAGACATTTAGAATACATGGTACATGTTTACCCACACTCTCATCTTTTTTGTTTGTTTGTTTTTGAAAATATTCTTCTGTCATACGATATATATCCCAACCACAGTTTTCCATTCCTCCACTCCTCCTAGCTCTATACTCCCACCATCTACCCTCTCCCTGAGATCCACTCCTCCGTTTCCCTTCAGAAAAAAAGCAGACCTACAAGAGACAACAACCAAGCAGGACAAGAAAAAATACAACAAGACAAGGCAAAAGCCTTTATATTGAGGATGGACAAAGCAACCCAAGAAAGAGAAATAGAGTCCCAAAAGCAGGCAAAAGAGTAGAGACACGCCCACTCTCACTGTTAGGAGTACTACAACAGCACCAAGCTAACAGCTATAACATATATGTAGGGGACCTAGAGCAGACCCTTGCAGGCACCATGGTTGCTGTTTCAGTCTCTGATTGCCCACATAAGCCCTGCTTAGTTGATTCAGTGGGCATCTTAGTTTGGTGTCTATTGTTATTAAGAGACACCATGACCATGGCAACTCTTAAAAAGAAAATATTTCATTGGGGTGACTCACTCACAGTTTCTGAGGTTTGGTCTATTATCATCATGATGGGGGGGGGCAGGTGGCACCAGGCCAATGTGGTGCTGGAGAAGCCAAGAGTCCTACACCTTACAGGCAACAGAAAGTTGAATGAGAGACTGGGCAGTATCCTGAGCACAGGAAACCTCAAAGCCCATCCTCACAGTGATGCACTTCCTCCAGCAAGGCCATACCTACTCCAACAAAGCCACACCTCCTAATAGTGCCACTCCCTATGAGATTATGTGGGCCAGTTACATTAAAACTACCACAGTGGCCATGTTTGTTCTCTAGGTGTCTATCATGCTTTCTGACTCCTGCAGTCTTTCCTCCTCCTTGAAGTGGAGGGACCCAGAGAGGCCTCCATTTAGACTTTCTCT